>BMAO01031087.1:0-52032 GCA_019973975.1 Trichonephila clavata | reverse complement strand
CTCGTTCGATAACTTTATATACTCAGGAATTTTATCCCACTAATAACTAATTATTTGTTGGAGTCAAACCCGTAATTTTCGGAACAACAAGAAATTCCATTAATTCTGAAACTGTCTACTTTTATTTGAAACCATGGCAGACACTTTGCTTTTTATAATTTGCGAAGTCCCGTTAATACCGCAAATAGAGGTATTTACTCGTTCACTTTGAAATCCCAAAAATAAGGCGGCATTCTGTGTATATCAAATTACACATACTCCCGTTATCGAGAAGGGTCCGGATAGGAAAGAGTTCCCACGGTTGTTTGACAATAAACTATGGCGGTAGACAACACCCCAGATGAATGACCCTTAGCATGTCCTACGAATTCCTTCCCTTCGTTGTCAAAACATAAAGGATAGTTTGACAACGAAGGGAATGAATTCAACATAAGGGATAGTTTGTTTTGGCTTGAAACATTCGCTGTTTACATTTAGTGTTGTGGTGTTTTTTGGTTCCAGAATTGGCAAAGTTTCGCTAATTTAACTCCTTTGGCTATCGACCCTTCTCTCAAAATTTCTACACAAAAGTGAATTGTGCCGCTTAGAGCAATTGGGACAACTCCGCGAACTTTTGCATAGAACTACTCTATGAGAAGAACTAAAACAATTTATACAAAGATTATTCTTTTTCACCGAATTAAACCTTTCATAAACACTTAAATCATTAAATTTTTTACGTCTAAATACTGTGTGAGGCTGTTGTTTACAAATTACACAGTTTACTGGATCCAATTTAGCTAGAAAAGATTTCGTTTCATAACTTCGTTCCGATGGAACAGCTATTGCATTATTTGTTTGGATGTTTTCTAGTATTAAAGTGCGTTTTAACAAAAAATCCGTAAAATCGTCCCATTTAGAAAGTTTGGTGGAGGCTCAGTTGAGCTCATAATTTTTCTTTGTTTCCTTACCTAATTTTCTTAAAATTAAATTTATCAATAGTACTTTGGAGAATTCATTTAGTTCTAATCCTACTACCATTTTTAAACCTCTTAAATGTTTTAGACAACAATCTATTATTCTTAAATTTTTAACTGATTCGTGAGTAAATTTTTCTAATGATAATATTTCACTGAAATGACTATTTATGATCTATTTTTTTCTCGAATCTTTTTTTCAAACACTCAAATAATGAAGTATATGAATCATCAATTGTAATAACATCCTTAGCTATTCCAGTTAGTGTAGATTTTAAGTAATATAATTTTTGAGAAGCTGTTAAACTATTGTTCGAATCAATTAAAGAAATAAATTGTTGTTAAAATTAAACCATTCATGATAGGAACCATTAAATCTTGGTAATTGAATATCTGGCAATTTAATATTATTAAAACTATTTCCACAAGACGTAACATCATTATTCTGCAAATCAATTTTGAAATAATATTTTTAATCCTTACCTGGATTTCTTCGCAATCGCGTCTTCTAAATCCAGGATTCTAATTCAAGTGGTTCCAAGTCACTGTTCTTTAACACTACTTCATAATATTCATTTCGAATATCACTTAATTTGATCCTTAGGCTTTTCAATGTATCCATTTTCGATTCTAGCTTTGTTTTATCCTTTCGTCCGGATTGTTAACGTCCTTAATTCGTATCAGTTGAGCTTTTACTGATCCACGTTTGCGGTTCAACACAACTAATATTTCTTTAGACATACTGCTCTATAACTATTCTAAAGATTTTACAAGTACTAATTTTTCTAAGGTTCGAAAATTCCGCGAGAGGACCAATGTTGCCGATATAATAATAAATGGACTGTAAATTTAACAAAATTTTAATGAGCGAAACGGATTCCAACCATATGGGATCGCTATATTTTTCGAACTGAATACAAAGGTTACAACAGTTGGCTCGGAGTGAACTATACAAGGAATTCTCACCAACTGGCGCCAACATAGGGGAAGTTGTTAAATGTCATAATGTTTAATATAAAAGTTTTATATATTAAATGTGAATACTGTTAATTTTGTTAATAGTATTCATATTATTATTATTATTTAGAATATTAATTTTCCGCGACTATCTTGATCAAAACCGCTCCTGGAGGACTTCTCCCTTTGGCAGGGATGTTTTAATGCAGGGGGGGGGGCAACCTGTGGCATGGCAGAGTTGTAAGAGTGGTATGCGAAGATTTATTGAAAGCTTAAATATGTGAAAAGATAATAATAAATACTAATTTTTTTTACTGTTTTTTTAAAGGTGTGGTTTTAGACAAAATAAAACATCAAAATCTATTTTAAATACACTTAAATAACAATAGAAAACAATAATGTAGACAACACTCCATTGTTGTGGGCTTTGGTTTTCCGAAGGAAGTGCATTCGTGAGATTCTGGAATTTGAGGGGGTGTTTAAAGTATCTGGAAGAAAACAATGAACTGCCTAGTGAGTGCTTGTTTCTCAAGAATGAAGATATATATATATAGGCTTTGAAGATTTAGGTTTTCTGAGACTTTCTACAAGACATTTAAATAATTTAAATTTAAGATTACAAGGAAAAGATTGTTCTCTTTTCTGTTAGCATCTTCGAGAACTGATCCTAAATTAGATGACTCAGTAAAAAATCTACGAAATAAGAAACCACACTAAGAAAGTACTGACTGTTTAATAATTATTTAGAATTAATTTTTATCTGATTACTCATTTTTATTTTATACCTAACCCAGTGCTTCTCAAAGTTTCAACATTCGTAACCCAATATTCCATCATAATTTTCTTCGCGCCCCTCTCATACAATAACAATATATTCAATTCAATAATACTAAACTTTGATGCAAAAAATACTACACGATTTTAATCTGTTAAGTGCCACCAGCGTATATAAACGTCTCGCTCAGCCAAAGTATTAATTTCCCAGGACGTATATATATGTCTTAACGAGGTACGATCTTTTCTGTACACTGCTATCCATAAACTTATTCCGAAGGCTTTAGAATGCAATAAAAGGACCTTGACAATGTTTGTGAAGGATTTACTTGTTTCAGATATTTGCTTCTATATCCCCCCCCCCATTCCCAATACATCACATGCATGGAAAACGGTTGGCATTGGAAAGACAATCGCGTAACTTTTAATCGGCAGCTAAGGGATTAAATTATCCACAAATTAACAAGATAAGTGTTAATTTTTGTACAGAATTTTATATATTACAATCTCATGGGGTACTGGTTATTATTAACTTGTTCTTAACTTGTATATTTTAAATTAAGTGCAAGATACATCGTGTAGCACTGATGAATTTATAGAGTATATATCAGTTTAATGTGTTTTTATTTTTTTATTATGTCAGATGTATTTGTTTGTTTACTTTCAGGTAAATTATTTTTTTAATATTTTGTTTTCTACTTTTCAATATGCTCGCTTCCCCCTCAAAGAGTTGTGCCTAACCTAATTGATTGGACCTAAAGTAAATTTTTAACAATAAACTTAAGTTCGCGCACGCGCGCGTACTTTTCTTATTTATATTATTTCTAATTTCCACTACTTAGACTTGCATAAAATATGTGCTATTGCATAAACATTTCATAATAAGCTTAAGTAAATTTTTCACCTTTTCATATCCTTTTGTTTGTTGAAAGTTTCAAGTGGAGCGCATAACTTTTTTTTAATCGATAGTGGCATCTTTCCTAAAGGTTGGCATCCATGTTTTATGCATGAGTCTAACTGAGCCTCAGCCTTTGGTAGAGGTCTCGTCCTGCTCTTGACTCAACCTCAATAAGTCATGATCGGAATAATTTCAGAGTCAATATTATCTCCGAAAAATTATGAATTTCGAACTAGTGCAAGCTTTTAACAGTGGCAAACTGCATCATTATGTCACGTCCCGTCGTTTGTATCTAGGCTAGTCTATGACCAAATACGATAAGTGGCAGTCTTTCGGCCGATTTGTGAGTCGTGAGTCACGTACATCTATGTGGATGGCGTCTAAGGGAAGGTTCGATTTTAATGTTAAAATAAGCACGCAGAGTTAAAATAACTTAATTTATTAATAACACAACTAAAACCTTAACTATTTACAAGGGTTTTAATTTATTCGAGATAACACCATACTAATTCCGAAACACGTACTCTTTCTCAAAACAACGGAGAGAGCGATTTCCTCTGACCTGCCTTCGTTCAAGCTTGGTGCAACTCCCAGTTTCTTCTTTCTGCCACCTTTATAAATACATGACCTCATCGTATCGCGCAGCTAAAACTCACGTGGTTTCGATTAGTGGTGCCATCTCTTACAATAAAATCAAAAGAAGTAAAAGAAACTTGCACTCCTTTCCTACAAGTTTGGCCATCCTGGAATCACTGACCTCAGTGATTTTACATACATACTATAAAATATAGGCCTCTGCAAAATTAATATTAATCGGAGATAAAAATTCCAATATAGACATTCAATTTGAAAATAAGGATACAACTCTCAAAAATGAAATATTAATAGCAAAGAAAACAAAACACATTAATACACATTATGTTCTTTTAAAAAGAATAGAAAACGCTTTTTATAAAATACATCATTATGGTGAGTAAAATTTCATTAATTCAGCAGATGAATTTGTTATCTTAGGTCCCTCATGATCACCCACTTTCTCTAAATCATATCTATCTCTAGGTTTTACTTTAACTATTCTATATGGTCCCAAAAACTTAGGCCTCAATTTCAAACTGTCCCAAATTGTGTTCTCTGAATGACCACCAAGTCACCCATCTGGTAGTTAGGGGCCTTCCTGCGCTTCCTGTCATAGGTTCTTTTATTCTCTGCCTGTATCTTCTGGATATTTTTCTTTGCGTCTTGTCATAATTGGTTCCTCTGTTCTTGAAATTCCTCCATCACTTCGTCCATCAGTAACTCCCTCAGGCGAAGGTCTTCCTTGTTTCTCATGGTGACGCCAATTAATAATTCAAATGGAGACCACTTAGTACTACGATAAAATGTACTATTTAAAATTCTTTGAAGTTGGTCTACGAACTTGAACCACTTGGTAGACTCCCCAATTGACAGCTTGGTCAAAACGGGAATAATAGTTCGGTGTATTCTCTCGACTTGGCCATTCCCTCTGGGTACTCCGGTGGCGATTTGCAAATGTTGAATGTTTTCATTAGTACAATAATCTCCAAAAGCTCCAGAAGTAAAAGCAGAACCTCTGTCTGTTATTATTCTCTTGGGATTACCAAAAGTCTTTTGTTGCAATTTTAATTTATCCAAAGCATCTTCTGCGGAAGTAGATCTAACGGGATAGAGCCAGGTAAATTTTGTAAAAGCATCCACTATTGTGAGAATATGCTGATATTTCTTGTTAGTAGAAGGCAAAGGTCCGATAAAATCGACGTGATAAGTACTTAATGGCACATCCTCTTTAGGAATGGGGTTGAGGAATCCATCCTTTTTTCCACTATTTTTGTTGGTCAAAATACATGGCACATAGTTAACAAATACATTTTGCACCTGCTTGCTCAAATTGGGAATGAAAAATTCTTGTTTCACAACTCCTTCAGTCTTGGAAATGGAGAAATGTCCCTTCTCATGTGCTAACTTAATTATCTCAGTTTGCATATCTCTTGGTACAACTATCAATTCACGACCTTCAACATATTTGTAAAGTATTTCGTTTTTATCGAAAAAGTCTGAATTGCTGTTTGTTTCAATCAGTGACCTTAGACTCTGAGTGTATTCATCCTCTTGTTGTGCCCTTTTTAATCTTGCGGTTAGAGTATCGTTAGTAATTATTGCGACTGGATATCTACTAAGGGATTCCACATGTTGCATTATCTGGCTGGAACGATGCACAATTTCATAATCAAACTCTTCCAGCAATAATGCCCATCGCGCTATGCGAGTAACCAAATCCTTTTTGTCCATAGTCCGCTGAGCAATCCGTTATGACTTTGAAATGATTTCCCATAAGGTAGGTACGAAATTTCTTTAAAGCGTTGACAACAGCAAGAACTTCAAGTTCATAGCTGCTATACTTCTCCTCTGCCGGAGTAGTTTTCTTAGACATGTATTGACTTGTTGACTTGCATCCGTGTGCAATTCGGTTGTTTTTCCCTGCTGGAAAATACTTAATACTGGACTTTCAGTCAATAATTGCTTGAGCTTTTCAAATGCTTCTATTTGAGGTCGTTCAAAGACAAATCGATTGTCGTTTCTAATTAGATCACTCAAAGGTTTCGCTATTTTAGAGTATGACGGAATAAATTTTCGAAAATAGCCAGTGAGTTCTAAAAAGCTTTGGACTTGTTTGACAGTCGTTGGTACAGGAAACCTCTTGACAGCCATCGTTTTTGCAACTGAAGGGCGCACCGTTACATTTTCGACAACCTGACTCAAAAATTCCACCTTTCGTTTTAAAAACTGACATTTTTCAAGCTTGATCTCCAACCCATATCTGGATGCGACCTCAAACACCTTCTTTAGTTTTTCCAATCCTTCTTTCTCATCTTTAGCTGGAACGATCAAATCGTCCAAATAAATTATTACGATGCCTTTTCGCATGAGTTCCCTAAAAATGCTGAACACATATCTTTGGAATACGCTTGGGCTTGTACTGAGACCAAAAGGTACCTTATTAAATTCGAACTGCCCGTCTGGTACAACAAAGGAGGTGAAATGCTTGCAATCCTCGTTTACGTCGACATGAAAAAATCCATTTTTCAAGTCTAACGTGGAATACACTTTGGCGTCTTGCAGCCTATCCAATACATCCTCTATCAGTGGCAAGGGAAAGCGATCCTTGACTAGTTTTCGGTTCAGTTTCCTATAGTCAATGCATAGTCTGTCGGTACCGTCTTTCTTCTTGACTAACACGATTGGACTTGCATATTCAGAAGAGCTTGGTCTCACGATTCCCTTATCCAACCATTCGTCGATCTGCTTGTTGACGGTCTGATTCTCCAGAAACGACAAACGGCGTGCTGTTTGGTAAACTGGTATATCATCCTTCAGGATAATTCTCATGGATACATTTGTCGTTTCGGTCTTCTTAGGTGTATAGCTGTTGATTAGTTCAGAGAGTTCCTTTCTTATTTGAGGATTGATAACATGTTTAACTTCGATTTCGTCTTCAGTTCTTGCCTCATAAACCTGTGTATTCACAAACCACACCTTCTCTTCGTGTTTACGGAAATAAATACCTTTTTTATCAATGCCAACAAAAGCTTGTTCCAAAATGTCCGATCCTATCACTATCTGGAACTCCAAATGCACCGCAGGCACGACATGCCATATTACGAAATATTTCTCTCCATCCAATTCGATTTCTCGTTGCAACGATCCCTTTGTTTTGACTTCGTACTTTCCCAATCCAGATAACACGACAATGTCCTTCGAGAGCTTCGACTGCTCAATGATTCCTTCTAGTTTCGATTAGAGCCTCAAAAGTCTTGTTTCCGATGGTTATTTTCCTGGTCTAAATTCTGTCTTGCTGAATTCGAGAACAGATCTGGACCGGAGAGCTTGAATATTTATTGATTTTCGTACCCTTGTTGCGCTTTGTACAATCTACGGCATAGTAACCTGGTCCCCTGCAGTAGCTACATGTTACCTGTTTAACTCTTTTATCGTAAGTTCTCGTCGATTGAAAGCATTTTCTATCATTCCAATTATTTCCAAGGTGAAAACGTTCTTGTCTTGGAGAACAATTATCGTTATTGTTCGATCTCTTAGCAAATGAGTTTAACTGCTTTTGCCCTATAGTTCTTCGGACGTCCTCATAATCTTCAAATTTTTTCGCTAGCTCAATAGATGAGTTAATAGTAGACCATTCGTCCAAAAAGTGTTCCTGAAAATCATAAGGCGCCCTCTTCTTCATTTGATCGGCTATGATTAATTCTCGTAATTGGTCGTAGGTGTTAACTTTTAAGCCCAAACTCCATCCATCAAAATACGTCTGTAATTCGTGTTGAAAATCTTGCCATGTTCGTTCATCGGACTTTTGGTGAAACAAAAATAACTGACGAAATTTTTCCGGAGAGATAATTTAAATCTTTGTAAGAGCAAATTCTTTATATGATCGTAATCGTTACACTTACCAGTTGGATCTCTTGCGATCAGATGGGCAATTTCGACGGGTATTAAACCTATAAGTTTTTGAACCCAATTTTTTTTCGGTAAGAAAGTTATTTCTGCATGACGCTCAAATAAGGTAAGATTCAAACCAATATCTTCCTTCATATTAAACTTATGAAAAGTTTCGTGAAATAGTTTATTCGATGCTTGAACGTTTTCGGTGTTATTCGGCATACCGGCAGTCTGTTGCGCTTGTATTCGCAACTTCTCTAATTCGTACTCTCGTCTTTCTCTCTCATCCTTTCGCATATCCTCTCTCATCCCTCTCTCTCTCAGCCCTTTCTCTCTCAGCCCTTTCTGTACGTTCCTCCACTATGCTATCAAGCATCTTTTTAACATCGTCTTCAACGTAATCTGGGCTTTTTACGATCAGCTCCTTTAACTTCAATTTTGTGATACCTGCTTCGATAGTAAGATCCAAATCCTCGGCGAGTGACACCAAATCCTCTTTCCTTTTCGCGAGTAAGAATGCCATTTTTATACTCAGAATGGTGACCCAGAGAACAACTTAAATTTTTACCCAAGTTAAATGAGACAAAACCATTAAAATGACACGCAAAAAGTTTACTCACTTAAAAAGAAACAAAAGATAATTTAAATAAGATGCAATTATCAATTATAAACAATTATAGACAAAAATGGACTTTTTAAAGATTTTCCGGAACTTAAATCCTTTTACAAAACACAACAGTATTACAGTTAATATCAATTTTATTTTTTATTAAAAAAACAACGCGTTCCTCTCATTTATCAAAAATAGATTACTAAGAAAAAACACGGAAAGTACTCAGTTATTAATCCAAAACTAAAGGAACATCAAATATTTATGTCTGCAATTAAACCAATAATAGTACCTAGTACTTCAAAATTCAATTTCATATTCACAGAACAGGAAATATACACACAAAAAAAATCATTCATTTATATAATTTTCGCCTATTACTCACACAATACCAAAAAAAAGGATACTAGCACAATTCAATGTAATTCTGAAGACACTTTACCTTGACCTCAATGACACAGGAAATCTTGTTTCGTGTTGATAACTCGCAATTCGATGCAGTTCCAAAGTTTCTCTCGTCAGTGTTGACCTCAATGATCAAGGTAATCCCGTTCAATTCGTTCAGTATCTCGTTGAGTCGCTGGGCTTCCAGTTTTGGTTGACTGTAGCTGACGTGGAAATTCGCCAAGATTCCGTGTTTCTAACCAAGTCAATGGACTCCTTTTTCTTGTTGACTGTTCTCGCTGAAGTATTTCCGTATCGCTCGTAAAATTTCTTATCCAGCTGAAGGCTTCGCCGGGTCTCTATTCGATGCAAGGCAAGGTCTATGTACCGCTCAGGAAATCAAAAATCGATGAGGAGGTAAAACTTTTAAAAAATGCTCTTAGATAAAACTTTGAATAGTTTAAAAAATTCTCGGTCGGACCCCCAATTTGTGGGACGGCGTCTAGGGGAAGGTTCGATTTTAATGTTAAAATAAACACGCAAAGTTAAAATAACTTGATTTATTAATAACACAACTAAAACATTAACTATATACAAGGGGTTTTAATTTATTCGAGATAACACCATACTAATTCCGAAAACACGTACTCTTTCTCAAAACAACGGAGAGAGCGATTTCCTCTGACCTGCCTTCGTTCAAGCTTTGGTGCAACTCCCAGTTTCTTCTTTCTGCCACCTTTATAAATACATGACCTCATCGTATCGCGCAGCTAAAACTCACGTGGTTTCGATTAGTGGTGCCATCTCTTACAATAAAAATCAAAAGAAGTAAAAGAAAACTTGCGCTCCTTTCCTACATCTATTTGTTGCGGGTTACTGTTTGTACGAGTATTTGACGAGTTTTTGTATGTACTATCTACCTAAAGTATCCAACTACCCTAAAATTGTAAATTTTGCCATAAACTGACAATTTTTTATGATTTTATTTTATGGGCCATCTTATTAGCTTTATAAAAATACCAAGTTTATTATTTTCCGTTCACTAGAACAAAAACTACGAGTGTTTTAGTAAAAGCAGATATCATTAGTTTAAGCAAGATGTCATACTTTAAAACGCGTTTTACTCGAAATGTATTTCTTTGAAAATGCCCAAATGAGGCCAGTGATTGCTAAAAAAGTTTTGAAAATAATTAACTAGGAAATTTTTGTATGCGTTCTGTATAAATGTAGAAGTGTTTTAACCTTCAGATTTATCAATCACTGTTTGATTGCAAAATTTACAGTCCCTTATGTGAATATAATCAATGTTTTTTTAAGCAATTTCATATAATAACTAAGATAAAGTACTCTAGTTTTTGTAAAAATTAAAATATCTCTTATCCTGAAGGTCATTTTAAAAATGAATATCATAGCAACACATCAGAATTGAAAATTTTAAAATTTGTTCATAAACTGTTGGTACAGAACGGGCTGCGTTTATCTTATTTTTTGTAAATTTTGACCCATTTTTTCTCATTTTAGTACAAAAATTTCTTTTTCTCTTCTTAATTTTAGCATATTTTTCTAAAAATGTATTAAGCAAATCTAAAATCAACAAAAAAAAAAAAAAAAAAAAAAAAATCCACATACCTCCATTTTTTTTTGTAAAAAAAAGGTGTCGTAAGTGGTTGGATATCTTAAAAGGGTAGCTGGCGGAGATTACATTTGAATAGGAGCCCAGGGTCTCAAGAAGTCTCAAGCCATCACTGTTGCTGGGTGTGCATATAAATGGCTGTTTATATCTTAGTTATCATGTTTTACAGAGACAACTTGGTTCTTCACTCTCGAAAGCAGTGACGGAGGCATAGGTGAAGTTTTGGGGCTCAAACCTCTTCCACAGACCAACAGGTTTTTTGATTTTTAGCATAAAGATTACACCTCGGTGCTTTCGTATAAGCTTTTTAAGAAAATATTAACCTCTCCTATGAAATTAGTCGGCGTACGTCACTATTCGAAAGCCTGCCTGTTCCTGCTCTTTGGAGATAACAATGTAGAAATAAAAACCCATTAAAAAGGGACAGATCTATAAGAATTTAATTGAGCAATAGCGGCCTTTTTACACCTCTTAAACTACCAAGTTGGCAACTCACTATTCATTCACAAATTTATGCAATTCTTAATTTGAATATTTATATATGAATATTAATTTTTTCAATCTAACAGCTGACATCAGGTGTACACTGTCTTTATTTTTATTTAACCCATTGTTTTTAAAAGTTCATCACTCAATAAAAAAAATTGAGAAAAAATAACAGTGGTGATAATGTCTTATGACTCTCACCTTGGTATTTTGTAGAATCTTTAAATATGTAACTTTGAATTTGATCGTTACTCGGAATTACGAAATTTTTCTCAACTCACGGGATAACATTCTACATAACGATGTTAGTCCAAATTTCTTTGGTTTCATTTTTGCAGATTTGATTTTTATAAGCCTCTTTAATTTAAATATTCACTCCCCCAAATGTTACGATTCCTGTTGTTACTAATTCTCCTCAGTGTGACGAAATCAAACAAGATCCATTAGATCATTGACTCTTAAAATGTGAAAGGGGATAAGTATAGTTATCTTACCTAGAGAGGCCCCAGTGGCGTAACGTACATCCCCTCAACCCCAACACCCCGAGGGGTACGGTTCTAGGGGAGCCCAAAGCCTAGCTGTCGCCAAGCACCTACCCTTTGTAAAATCCAATTTGAGGGCCCAAAACTTCTTTGCAGGGTGCCCCAAATGTTCCCCGTTATGCCACTAAGTGGTCCATACAAACCAAGATATACTTGGCAGAACCCAGGTGATCCAGACACTTGACACAGATGCAATGCCAGTTTATCCATTGGGCGCTTGGCTGGGTGCCCATGGGCCCAGATAAGCTGGTTTTAACCAAATTTTCTGGTTATAAATTTCGATCCTCTAGTACCAAGGGGGCTGTAGATCTTCTGCGCCCAGGGCCCAAAATTAGCTTAAATCTGCACTGCACAGATGGAGAGAAACTTTCTATTCTTTGAGAACGAAAGGCACTTGATGTGAACATTGCCAAGATGTGCAAGACTTTGTCGCACGCAGTTGAGGAATAGAGCAATTGGTCTATTACCCACATACAACTGATGAGTGGGAGGAGCTCTCCTCTCCACAAATTTTGAGATTTTTCCAGCTAATATAATTTTAGAAAGGAAATGGTGGAAGAGGGGTAATTGCAGATTACAGATCTCCGTTGCTAGTTTGTCCACCCTTTTATTACTGTAAAGGTTGACACGAGATGAGATTAATTGAAAATGGATATTGTGATGTGGATATATAAGTCTCAGCTTTAATAGAACGGAGAAACTGGTTTCGTATTCAACAAGAGACTAATTGTCAAGGTGTTGAAGTGATCTACGAAAAATAATCCAAATATGCACCCCAGCGCCTAGTGGTCACGTATACTGGGATGGGCACAGTTGGCCCTGCCTCTCATGGGCTGTTGCGCCACTGAGTTTGAGTTTATCATAATAAAAAATAAATCCTGACCATTGGTAGATAACATCTTTGAAAAGGTCCGAAGGGATCATTTTTCTCACAAAAGTTTGTTTGGAAGGCAACTGTTCTAAGTAAAATACTACCCCTTTCAAGTTTTGAGATTCGCTTCAAATTACCAATTTTTTTTGTTGAATAATTCGAGTGAATGGTAAATGATGTAAGTAAGAGAATTCAGTAGTTAATCATTTCATCTTTTATATGAAATTAATTAAAGAATTTTAAGCATTAGACAAACTATTTCATGTTCTAAATCAAACATTTAGCAAGTTTAGAGGGATATCTTTTGGAAAATTTTCAGCGAGTGAAGTTGAATGCTTATAAAAAATAATACACGGATTATCACTTTATAAGAAAACAATACGTATTCAGAACAAACGTTATATCCGAGAAAGTTATTGATGTTGAAAAAATTCGCAAAATTTAATTTTAACTGAAAATTTTTAACATAACATTTTGAATTTTTTTTCAAATTTTTACATGGAGAGCTTGATTTTTGAAATTGTTTGTATAAAATGTTACTCATAAGCAATGATGGAAAATTATGGAATAATCATTTCTGGCTCCCACATTTTTAAATTAATAAAATACTCGAAAAAAGTTTTGAAAAACGTTTTTTATTTTTTTAAATTTGAAAGTACAAATAATGATCAACAGATGGCAGTCTTATTTAACGAGACAAAAGAAGTAATTTGACACTTTTGACAACCAATCATATCCGTAGATTTAAAACGCGTTAGTGGGAGCGGCGTCAGAGTAAATGGTGATGAATGTCACTGTGTAATTTATTGTGTCCATCCTCGTTTACAAATTTAAATTTTGCAACTACATCGCTGTTGTTGTTCTTTTGGTTGTTTTCATGTGCAAAATGTTTGTTTTCCGTCGCAGGCATATCGGACCGCTCTGATATATCCAACGATCTCAACATGGCGTATTTGCCGCTTGTGGCGCGATCTTTCTGTGACAGGGGCATGTGTACATACAAATTGTTTACTGACGTTTGAAATATTTTAATTCCCCCTTCAAACATTACTTTCATCAACCGCTGAATATAAGATCCAGGTAAGTTTTTTTTGAAAATAAGTATTTATTTACAAAGTCGCTAATTATAATTACCGGTGTTTCTTCACAACCGGTTAGCATATTTGTTTTCTTGATCTCTGTTTGCTATACATGCTACTTAAAATACAGCTCGTCGATGAATATCTTTAAATATTATTCAGTGTTTTAAGGATTCACGTTTAACTAATTAAAATTGTTCATGTGAGCATGTTTTAGAAAATTTTTGTTGTGTTTTTTCCCAAAAGAAAACATGTATTTTTTTTTTCTCACGGTTCATTTAACTGATGCTTTTTTTGTTAGTTTTGAAGCCGTAACTGGGAAATTTTATCCAGTTTTTTGCAACGAAAAAGAAATAATAATGCATGGATACGTTTGTTTTGTTTGGTGTTAAAAATTGAATAATACTTTGTAAATAATGCTAATACTTTGTAAATATTTAATACTTTTTGGAATCTACTTTTTTAAATATGTATTAAGACAGACGAAATATTAAAATAATTATGCATTAAAAAGTTAGTGACACGTGATTAAATCTATATACGTGATATGTATATAGATTTACTGTATTTTTTAGTTTGAATAACCTGAAGTTTCAAATTTTAACAAACTTTCTGACAATTGGTAGTTGTATAGGCTCATAGTTCTAACTCACAATAATGTATCACTCATTAAAATAAATAAAATAATATGAGGTATCAAAAATAATTGTTATTGATTTTCAAATTGTAAGAGGACTGTACATTCACATTGTCTTGATACAAATGACATTGATACAGTATTATTATTGCTGTACTTCAACATATTTATCTATAATACATTGGAAACATAGCAAATTTAATGTAATGTTGGTTTTATCTCAAAATTTATTGGGGCTCTTAATTATCTAAATTTATTAAGGAATGTTAAAATCTACCATTATACTTTTAGTTCATTATGATTTACAGAGTTGAGTAAAAAAAAAAAAAAATGTTTTTTTTCCCTTAACTTTTTATTTTAAATATTGGTGGAAATATTTTAGATGTTTTGAAATGGTAATTTTCTTTTTACGTGTACTTTTTTATTCCTCTATTATATGGGATTGAACTTTTTTTTAAAGAAATTATTACTTAAAAGAAAACATCAAAATGCTGTTAAACATTTTTTTTTATTTTGGTAATATCCAACTTAATATTTTTGTTGTTTTGTTATATTTTTTGATATAACACAGCATATATATATATTTTGTTGAGATATATTTTTTTAGTTGAAGATGCATGTGTCTTGTAACATTGATTCATATTTCATCTTATTCCTTTTTAGTTTGATCTGTTTTTGGCGGCACTTAATTTGGTGTATATTTTCTTTTAAAAATTAACATGATTTTTATTTAAAAGTTATGTATTTTTCAAATGTTCAAATTAATTTGAATTTGTTTTTGAATAACACATTATGCTTAAATGAGATACAATCTTCAATATTCAAAAATTTTGTATTGAAGTTTTTATTTTATTTTTTATACTTAAATTGATACTCTGAAAGTGTTTACTATAAAAACTTATGTAAAATTGGTTGAAGTTGGAGAACTTTAAAGTATAATTACACCTACATTTGAGTTAAAAGTAATAGTAATGAGACATTTACAAGGGCTGTTTTTTAAGTAAGGTCCATTTGTTTTTTATAAAATAACAATATTTTTTCCCAAAAACCTTTATTTTAGGGTTGTACATACTTTTGCCTATTTTTTTTTACATAGTTGCTGAGTTTATTAATGCACTTGTCTTACCTTAGAACCAAGTTTTGAAAATCTTCTTCAAAGAAGTCTGCCACCTGGTCGTACAGCCAAGAGTTCACAGCTGCTTTCTCTTCTTCTTTGTCACTGAAGCACTTCCCACCAAGACTGTGTTTGAGGTACCGGAAAAGGTGGAAAGGTTAGAGGAGCTGGGTTGGGGCTGTATGGTGCAGGGTCCAAAACCTCCCAGCCAAAAGATTCGATTACATCCTGAGTCGTTCAAGAAGTGTGAGGAATTGTGTTATCATGGAGGAGCAAAACACTTTGACAGCATGCCTTGCCGTTAAGAAGTGAAAGCAGCAGTGAACTCTTGACTGTCCGACCAGGCGACAGACTTCTTTGAAGAGGATTTTCAAAATTTAGTTCTAAGGTATGGCAAGTGCATTAATAAACTCGGAAACTATGTAGAAAAATAGGCAAAAGTATGTACAATCCTAAAATAAAGGGTTTTTGAAACAAAATGTTGTTATTTTTTAAAAAACAAATGAACCTTACTTAAAAAACAGCCATCGTATATCTATCATTAGCAAAGTCATATGAATGAGTTTAGAATGGTATTTGAATAAAGAATGAACTATTTTGAGAATCACTTGTGTGTGTAGTCTAAAGATGAATTCACTCCTTATATCTGGCTGCCTCGGATGATTTTTGTTTGCAAATGCTCTTGCATGCTTTTATATGTATGATGTTTCATTACCTGAGACAAAGTTCTTGCTTGAGACTGTATGACTATTTATGTTCATCAATTTACGCAACAAAGATCTCTAAAAGTTCTTTTTTTAAAAACTTTAATATTGCTATCAACAAAATTTCTCTCTCTTTTATAAAAATTATTTATATTTTTATACCAAAGGGGTGGCTAATTTTTTTGGGAAGAGTGCTACTATTTGATAAAAAAAATATATGCCTGACACTTCCAGCTTATTCAACAAACAATATAGTGGGAAATGTTACTTATAGGCATATTATGAGATTTGTATGCAAATGGCACATTTTTTAATGCAAGTCTTTGTAGTTGAAATTTAAAAATAATAAATAAGACAAAAGTACAAACTTAAGTTTTATTGTTAATAAACTTTTTATAAGTTCAATCAGTTATGTTAGGTATAAAATAAAAATTAGTAATTTGAATAATTTTATTTTAAATAATTATTAAACACTCAGTGATTACTTAATGGGGCTTTTGAACTTTTTTTTTAACAAGTCATCTATATGAGGATTAGCTTTTGAAGATGTTAACAAAATTAGGTTATTTTAAGAGCATATCAGCTAGTTTTGAGCAGTATTTGTTTTATTATGTTCATAATGTAAGAATTTATTTTCAAACATATTCTGATCCAAATCTTGAGGGTTTTTTTTTGTCTGAGACAATGCCATTTAAATAAAATTCCTAGAAAATAGCTATTTTTTAATATTTAAAATTTTATAGTTTCAGTAAATCTTTGTGTGCCATGGTATGAGTTGGCTGTCCCTGGTTTAGACAGTGACAAACAAAATGCATAAAAATTTTTGAGAGCATAACTGGTTAAATTTTAGTGTTGTTCAAGGTATTAAACTCCTCGAAGCATCAAACATTTTTGTAAATTAATACATTCCAAAACTAATGTTTTAATTATATTACCTTTCTTTCTTTCTGTTTCGATAGATTGAATAGCTTTCCAAGATTTCAACCAAAATTCTGGAATCCTTGATTATCATAATAAATAATCTAGGAGTTTGGATATGTATTTATAAAAATTTGCATCCTTTTTCCTCATTAGAGTTTAATATATGAATATTTTTTTTATATTTTCCATGAAATATACTGACATTTTCATGTATCTTTGTCTTGCATGAAAATGAAAATTATATTATAAAAGCATTCTCTTTCTCTCTTTGTGTGGTAATTTAGTTAGTGAACTTATTTTGATGATTTTTAATAATGTAGAGCACTGCTTCCCAAAGTGTGGTGCACGTGCCCACAGGGGTATGGTGGGGGTACACGTTACACCAGAGTTTGGTGGGGATATACTGCCCTGGTGCTTAGCTGTGCCTAATTCTACGTTTTCATGAATCAAGTCAAGGCATTAACACAACATCCATGCCAGAAGATTTGTCACATGCAATTGTTGGAAATGGCTTCAGACAGATTCTTAAAAAATGAACGTAAGGAGAATGTACTTTAACATCATTCTGGTTACAAATGCTACATGTGTATTTGATTTTAACAGAAAAAGTTCTGAAATATATCTTGCCTTTTCCAACTTCATATTTATGTGACGTTGCTTTTTCAGCATTTTGGCCGACTGGGTGGCGTAGTTGGTTTGTCGCTGGCCTTCTGCGCCCAAGGTTGTGGGTTCGAACCCGGCCCAAGTCAGTGGATTTTCATGATGCAGAAAATCGACAGTGTCCATGTCGTATGATTATGCGGCATGTAAAAAAATCACTTGAAGTGCCTGTTTGGCTTGGGTGCTCTAGGCAAAATTAAACTCCTAAGTTCAATTTCGCATCGTCAGAGCTCAGGTGCCTCCATCTGGGGAGGAAACTGGGCGTCAAAATTACTTGCGGCAATTGATGTCGCCTATAGGATGCCGCACTAAAAAGTGATACCAGCTCCCATGGAAGGAACTAGGTCAGCAAAGGTAAAAAATACCGATAGGCTGCCCCATTAGAAAAAAAAAGCATTTGTAGACATTAAGTTGAAAAAAGTTTCAGGCTATTGGACGTCAAACCACATCTCAGATTAGAATTAACAAACAAAGGAGCCAAATTATGATGATTTGTCATCACAGCTCAAACAATTTCATCCTTCTCATTAATCCAAATAATGTTGTTTATAATATAATTCGTATTTATATTTTATTATGAATAATTTTTTTCTCTTGTTTCTTCTTATTTTTTGTATGTCGCTAAAAGAGAATAAATAAGTACATTTTGATTGTTATTAAAACATTCATTAATTTATTTTTTGATGAGGGGTACTCAGCATTACGAAAATTTGTAGAAGGGGTTCGCATAAGTAAAAAGTTTAAGAAACACTGGTATAGAGGGAGTGTAATGGTAGGTTTTGACAAAATATATGGAAATAATTAGCTGATGAAGACAATGATGTTTTTTATTATGTAAATTTTTGAGTTAATTAAATCACAAATACACACACAAAATTTGTTATTTTATATACAATTAATATTTTCATATTTCTCTTAAATGTTCATTTAATCATTTTGTTTTTCTTGAAAATTGGATATTTTTTCTTTTTAAAAAATATTAAATTCTCTTAACTATATTACATTAATTTTTACTGACTCCATTAACTGCTGTTTTTGCATGGTAGCTTCTTGAAACATGGTCTTAACACATTACCTTTTCAGGACTATAAAATGAATTTTTTTTATATACATTAATAGAAATCTAAAAATAAAAAGTTTAAAAAATCCATTCAAGAAGCATTTTATTGCTGCATAAATGTTTCATTTTATGTTCAAAAAAGAACTTGAAAGATGTTATTGAATTTATTTCAATGAAATGTTTAAAATATAACATTGCCATTTTTATTGAGAAAAAATATTTAAAAAAAAAATTCTTAGGTATTGTTTTTTGAATCTAAACTTATAATCATGGGTATTTTTCTATATTGTTCCCATTCTGCAGGGATCAAATTATAGAGATGCACAAATATACTAAGTTTAAAATGCATATCAGTTATGAGAAAATAGGATAAATCTGTTATTTCTTCTAAAAGATTGTTAATTCCCTACATGTCATTTTTGTTATATTTTCTTGGACTGAGAAAAGATTCATGATGAATAAAATATCATTACGATTACACACCATCAAAAGTGAAAGTTGGTAATTTTTTGTATAGTTTTCTATTTTATGATGCAGTTTTAAATTGTCTTTGTAATAATCAGTGGCGTAATGGAGAATATTCAGCCCTCTCCCCCTGCAAAGTCAGGTTTTGGACTCCAAGCCGAAATACGTACTTGGCGTCAGTCAGGCTTTGAGCCCCCCCCCCCTAGAATCCTGGGCCCCCTGCACTGCTGGGGTGTATGTTATGCCACTGGCAATAATATCTATCAAATTATTTTTGCTAAGGTATGTTTGCAATTATTTTTGTATGGTTTACGTGAAAAAGAATATTAATATATGCAACAAATCATTAAGAGAAAAAAGTTTTATGTGTATAATTTTACAATTGTATGGAATGAAATGAAATTGTGTATAAAAAAATTATACTGTTAAATGAAGCAAAGATGATATGGATAATATGGAAATGTATTAAGTAAACATGTAAAATATTTCATGATATCATGTAACAAAGCTATAATTATCATTCTTGTTTGGTTTTTATGTTTTGAAATTTCTTTTGGGGGTAGTTTTTTTTTTATTGTGTTAATTTTTCCCTTACAAATTTTCTTTTTGCTATGTAGATATATTATTTCTGAAATAAATTGTAAATTTATATTCAGTCTAACCTCATTAATTTGTGGTAATCTAAGTTCATAATTGATTGAGCTATATTTTAACTGAACTTCAACATTTAGTATACTGTAAAATCCGATGTATAATACACACTTTTAACACAAAAATAAGATCGAAATTTATGGGTGCACATTATACACTGATAATAGCAAGAGCTTTAAAAATTTTTAAAAAAAATAGAGATGAGTATTAAAAAATTGGGTTTCTACATATATCAAAATACTGTTTGTTTAAAAGAAATGACATACCTTATCAACTTAAAAAGTCATAGTGCTTGAAGTATACTATTTTTTCAAAAACCTGAGATAATAGTTCAAATAAATAACTTAAAAACATAAGAGCATTGCTTATGAACATTTCAGGTTTCTTCGTAGAAAAATGATGTGTGCATTATACGGTGAATGTACCTTAAAATCAAGAAATTCAGCTCAAAAGTATAGATGTACGCCAGATTTTATGATAAATTTAATGATGATGTAAGCTCCAACAAGGATATGAATTTTCTCTTGGAAGATTCAATTTTTCATAAAAAAAAAACAGCTTGCTTACTTGGACATTTAAAGTATTTAAAGAAATTGAATTAGTTGTTTTATCTACTAATTGTGGTTTATTATTTTTACTGGCATTTTATTTCATCTTATTCTCTGGCATGTTTGATTTTATTTGACATGTCTTAATCCAAGATACCCATTGCTCAAGGATCTTAAATGTGATTGGAATGAGTTTTGGCACATCTGCTTTTTTCTCATTACCTGACAACTCTTCACTTAACTACTATTAATTTAACACTGTCTTCCTTTGTTGTTGTCCCAACTATTGACAAGGATTTTCAGTTTTTTTTGGAAATTGCATATGAGAGAAAACAATTTCTGTTTTTAAAATGTGATCAATATAAAATTGTTGAATGTTTAGCTGAACTCACTGGCAACAAGATCTTAAACATGTTCTCACAATAATAATAATAATCAAAATTGGAGCATTTTACTTTTTGAAATACCTATATATGAAATTTAAAAAAGTCTGGTTTGAACAGATAGTCATGACAACATATGAACAGAAGATTAATTTTTCATAAAAGGAAATATAAGAGTTATGACATCATAATGTCTATGAGTGATTACAAGCAATTACTTATCGATTGAGCTATGGTGAAATTGTGTGTTACTGAGCCTTTGTTTGTTACCAAATCATGTATTTACTGTTTCTGACTTTATATACGCATTAAGTGTGGGTACTTTTCTGTTTCGTTGGCGCAAATCTCTCCAAGCAGACTTTATTAACGGCAACACACAATTACGCAGAAATAATGTTAATTCAAAAATTTTTTACTTTGGTGGCTGATCAAAATAGGTTACCAGGAATGACATAATGTCTATGAGTGATTACAAGCAATTACTTATCAAATGAGCTATGGTGAAACTGTATGTTACCGAGCCTTTGTTTGTTACCAAATCATGTATATATTGTTTCTGACTTTATATACGCATTAAGTGTGGGTACTTTTCTGTTTCGTTGGCGCAAATCTCTCCAAGCAGACTTTATTAACGGCAACACACAATTACGCAAAAATGTTTATTCTAAAATTTTTTTACTTCAGATGCTTATCAAAATAGGTTACCAGAAATATTCTATTTGGCATCTGTTGTATGATTTTTGGTGACTTTATCTCCTGCGCTGGCCAAACAAAAAAGTACCTATGTGTGTTATAATTTTTTTGAGATTCTTATTTGTAAGAAGTAATGAATTTAATCGCAGTATGTACTGAAGTAGTTAAAAACATTTGATCTTTTTAATGTATAACTATATAAATATTTCTGTTCAAATATGTTCATGAAGTAGATAATGTTCCTGATGCTTATAGAGAATATTATTTATTTACCTTTTTTATTAAAAAGAGAGACAAAAATGTTACACCATAATAAAATATATAATATTTTTATTGTAATTATGTAATTTATGGATATTAGAGTAAAATTTTTTCCCCCGCATATTTAATTCTGAACTCAATTTTCTTAAAAGAACATTATTTGTATCCTCTTATTTCTCTTATTTTGTTATGCAAGTCCTTTGCAGTTTTTTTTTTCAATTCTTGTTACTTCTTGCTTAATTTTTTTATTCTTATTTTACTGTTCAAGATATTCAAAGTTCTGAATTTATTTTTCAAAACTGAAAATTTTGTAACAAAAAAAAAAAAAAAAAAACTGATTTTTTTATAAAATTAATTATTTAATTAAAATATTTATTTAAAAACATTTTTAAATTTACAGATTTATTTTATCAAACTATTTTTTTGAAATAATACTTTAATTTTTTAGGGAGCGAATTTATTGTTCTGTGTATGTTTTATTTTATATTCACGATTAAAAGTGATTTATGACTGGATGTTTTATATTAATTGATCTTCATCAAGAAATATTTCCTATTAAAATTATAAAATTCTTTTAGAATTACTGTCTAGAATTGATTTTAGAATGCTTTAAAAGTAGCTACTGCTTTTTAAAAAAATATACATTATAGTAAATTTGTAACTGCTGTAACAAATGATTGATTCATTAAAATGCATTATCTCTTCACTTGTTCAAAGTAAAATATCTTTATTATTTAAAGATTTTCATTTCTTAAGGATGTCTTTGCCTAATCGTAAAGAACAGCACAACAAAATGCAGGGCATTTTAAGGTAAAAAAAGTGTTTGAATCTTATTTGTAAAGTTCATGTGTTTATGATGTAAATAACTTTTTGTCATACTGTGTCTAGAAATATTAGAATGTTAATTGAATGCTCTTTTACTATTATAACAAAGTTATGAAAACAGTGAAATGCAGAAGTATGTAAATGATTGTGGATGTGGAATAATCATTAGTATATTGAAGGAATATGTTTAAATAAAACATTTTTTAGTATTTTTATATTAACTACTAGCTAGCGCTTAATTGCAAAAGATTTTAATTTATGCAACATATTCTATTTAGTGAACAAGACAGTATGCAATTGGAAATGATGCTGTCTAATGTACTATTGTTAAACATTAACTAGGGCAAACAACAATTTACATTAATTTCTAAGTTTGATGCACAATACACATTTTTCATAGAGAGAAAATGAAACAAATTGATTTAAGCAGAAATAAACAGTACTTACATGTATAAGCATTAAATAATCACTGTAGGAGAAAAATTATTTTAATAATTTTTACTTGTAAAAGCATATCAAGCTTAGGTTTCATTTTTTAATCATTAAGTAAACCAAAAAGTCTTCAGTTACTAATTTCAGTTACTAATAATAATGGATTTATTTTTTAAAAAAATTGCCATTTGTGCAATTCAAATTAAGTGCGATTCAAACTAAAATTTTGACACTTTAAAATGTATGCAATATAATTACAATTTTTGAAGGATAATATTTATTATAAAGCTCTTATATGTTATTTCTATTGATTTTGTATCTGGATTGTTAAAAAATTTCCGTCAGTCGAAAAGGTTTTTTTGTCATATTTTTGTCTTTCGTTGATATGTTATAACATTTTTCTTGAGGTGTCAGGTATTTTCTTAATCAAAGGTTCTCTTCATTTTAATATCATAAACCTCTTCATTTTTATGATATATAATTTATATATTTTTGAAACTTGGAAGTGTTAATGATTATTCTATACTAGTTTTTTTGCATGTGTTGTGTTTGATTAAAGCATAAAATTTTTTATTTTGAATCAGTTTATCTGAATTTAATACATTTATATTGGATTTTCTACATAAAAGTAAGAAAGTTTAGTATTATTTTCTTTGACCATATTTTTATCCTTCATTGCATAATGTAATAGTGTTAAATTTCATGAAAATATGTCAGTTTTTTTTGCTCTAAAAACAAACTCTGTAATGCAGTAGCTAACTACAAAAATAACATTAAAAAAGAGAAAACGAAGGAAATGACAAGCATCTTTCAACACCTTTGGTTTCAACTTTTCTTGTTTCATTGCTTCTTTACTTGATTAAAGAAAATTTTCTGTGTGTGTGTGTGATTTATTACAAATCTGTATGAAAAGAACATTTGAAAAAGGCATGAAAATACTTCTATCTAAGAGTATTTAAACTTTTATAGTAAAAGTGTAAAGTACACGATCTGCAACATTTATGACAAACAAGGTCAACAGCATCTTTTTTAATTCGTTTGTGAGCTGATAATGCGTAATAATTTTTATAACTTTTAGTTAAACCTTTTAAAAAATTACTTTTTTAAATTCAAATTTTTTTTTTTTGAAAAAGTGTATTTATTTAAATTAAAGCATCTTTTTTTATTTAAATTGCTAAATACTTTCACTATAATTGCTTTGGTAATGTGTGAACATATTGAAGTATTATCCCATAGTTTATATAGTTCTATTGAAAAAATATAGATGATTATATTGTACATATCCAGAAAAAGCATAATTTTTATAACATCATAATCATGCTTAAAACTGGAGAAAAAATTATGTACATAATCTTAATGTTACAAATATTCTAGTTAATTTTAAAAAAATGTTACTGAAAATTTGTAATTTTGTGTTTCACAATTTAGTTTGCCTGATTTTTATTTACTATTAATGAAAATAAATGTTTAAATTGTATAGCATAGTAAGATTTATTCTTTTCCTCTTGGGAGAATTATTTTAGTTATTGGAAAGCACTAAAAATGTAACTAATTGATTTTCTTTTTGTTTAATGCTAGATTTAAAAAAAAACTTCTTAAAAAGTACTAGAGATAAATATGATTTTGGCTCAAATGTTTTGATTAAAAATGCATATGAGCTCAAAAATCATTGAATATATCAAGTGAAATCTTTTTTTTTTTGTGTAAAAGGAAAATATTCTTTTCTATAATTATTTTAAAAACTATGTTGCTGTTTATCTTTTTTCCCATAAAAATCACATTCATTGTCAAAATTTCACTGTCATTCTTTTCTAATTTTATTCTTTTTTATAATTGATAAATGACTCTATATCACTTGTATCCACAGTAAAATTTTGAAAGAAATTTAAATCACACAACTAAAAATTAAATACATGGTTTTAATAAAGTAGCAAAGAAAATATATTTTAAATTTGTATTATGTTATACAAGTATAGCTGAGTTATTAAATAGGATATTTTAATGATTTTTTTTATCATTTGTGTAAATAGTATAATTACTATCTTAGTAGGAGCATTCAAAAATGTAATTAAATTCTTGACACTAATATCTTCTATTATTTCTTACAATACAGTTAGCAATTTAAATGAGGAAAATTGCAACAATCTATGAACAAGAAACATGAATTCAATTATTTTTTTTTTTATCAAATTTGGTTTACAAAATTAAAAACACGTAGCATAAATAACATTTTACTAGCTGGTATAAAACAATATATGTTAAATTATGATTAAAAAATTTGAAATTTTGTAAAGTAAAAAATGGATTTTTTGTGTTTGTTTTTACTTTTGATCTTGTTTTATAAATGAAAATAATTGTAAAGTTTTATTTTGAGTTTAAATTCTATTTGGAATAAAATTTTGATTAGTAAGATTATAACTTATTTTTATTAGCTGAAATTTGCATTTTTTAAAAGTTAATTTATGCCTGAAAAAGTCCTACATTTTAATTAATTGTAATTCATGCATTAGGTAATATGTATATCTATTTCCAAGATTTGCTTTCTATACCTTTCATAGGTATTTGCTTAAAAGAATTTTTTTTCCATTTGATTTTTGCTGTTGTCTTTTGTTGCATCTATGTTCCTAAAAACTCATTTCAAAAATAGACATTTTTTATGAGTGTCTTTTTATTATTTTATTTTTAATATCACAGTATTTTAAGAATTTTTCCAAATTCTTTATTTCAATGAATATCAGAATAAAGTAATTTCTAATGCCTTTGACTGAAAAGTTTTTTACCAATCACCTTTTTTTTGTTAGATAGGATATTTTAGAGTTTAGTTGAGGGTATTTTTTCTTCATCTTAATGGGAAGAGCCTCAAAATATGCTTTGTTTCTATACACTTTGTTTGTATTGTTCTTATAAAATGAACATAAATGTGTATAATATTCATATAAAATTAAGAATAACGTATTGAGTTTTCTATGACTAAAAAATACTAAAGATAAAAAAAATCGGTTTTAAATTTCAAATATTCCATTAATTGTGTCATGCTTATAAAAATGGCATGAATGAATAGACTTAGATTTAAATTGAATTAGTGAATTAAGAAAAATAAAATTAATTGTTTTACCGTAAAAGTAAAATTTGTTTTAATTGTATTAATTCTTTAAAAGAATAGAATTTTGTGAATTTTTATTTTTAATATTGCTTTTTTCAATTTGTTTTATTTTAGAAAGATTGTATTCATGTTTTGTGTGTGTTTCTCAGTGTAGAATTTTCTACCACTTTTCCCCCCCTTGAAAATAATCCTTTTAGATACTATTATAAATACACCTGTTTAAGTTAATCTTCAGCTTTTTTCACATGATAGTGATCGTTAAGGACTTTATTGGTTTCCACCTGTTCCTGCTTTTAGAGAAAAGAAAATTACTCTAAATAAATAATAAGGGCATGGTGGCAATGCCAAAAGACGAGAGAGTAAAACCTGCTCGCGTTGTCTTCAGTGAAGAGAATACGCATCGTGCTCCTAACTGGAGGACATAACTCGTCCTTAGTGGCAAAATGCCAAAAAATGATTTTTATGAGAAAAGGTGCCGATCGACGGAATAAATTTTAAATTTTCCTTTGCATTTTTTCTTCTTTAAATAAGCTTATGCCACGTGATCGTTCAATCGATTTTTTGTCAATATATTTTTTTTATTTTCTCTGCTATTGTCTTCAAGCTTTCCGATTGTTTAAAAAATAACTTTGTTTTTAATAGTATTATTGAAAGAGGTTTATTATTTGTGCATGGGCATTTGTACCGAGCAGTTTTAAAAGAACCTCTCGATCGCCATTCTATTAGAATTTCTCTGAAATTAAAAAACAAAGAATTATACTTTGCTTTTAATTTTGAATAGGAATTAGAAAGGGATTAATTTTATTATTCCTCCAAAAATACTTCTAATTTCTAACTGATTTGTTGTTTAATATTTGTAGGATGGAGGATATTTTTCAGAAAATAGAAATGTTTTTCAAATCTTATTTGTTGACCATTATTTTTTTTTTTTTAAATGAAAGATAGGAAAGTGAGCGTATGTATTTTTCATTAGAATTAATAGAAACTCCTATTCAGTAAAATGAATATTTCGAATATTTGTTTCTCATCTCTCAAATGTAAACATAATATTGTAAACATTTCTTTCCTTGAAAACAAGTAATTTTTTTTCTCAACGTAATAGTGTACACTTTTTTTTTTTTTGCTGTGAAATTTTAAATAAAAATGAATATATATATATTTTTTAATATTGGACGAAAATATTTTAAAATTCTTTTCAAGCAATTTTACTCAAGTTTAAGAATAATTTACTGAACAAAATTGTATAATAGAATACACCCCCCTCCTCCCGAAAAATGTTGATTTTTGTAAATATAAAACCTTATTCTGAAATTAAACATCTCGAAATTAATTTTATGTTCAAGTACTAAATAATTATTTTTTTTAGTTTTGCAGGGTTTTTAAAATATGTTGAATAGAACCTGTATTCTAATCCGATAAAGTACAGTTTATTACTGGAATATTTAATGTGCTTGTAGTCGAAAGCGTAAAAATAAACTGGTTTTAGGTTGTGCGTAATAAAAAGGAAAGAAAATACGTCGGTTATCGAGAGACAGTGTTAAGGTTACTCTACGATTACAATCCGTGTTTACATCAGATAATATATATATATATATAGAGAGATTTTTCTTTTTATCACTGTTTTATTTTGCGATGTCAGATTCTTTCACATATTTTTTGTTCGAATGTGTTATTTCTATTGAATTGAACTTGAAAACTTTAGTAATGAAATATGTTTTCTTTCACAAAACAATCAGATTCGTTTTTGGTCTTTTTACACATTTTCTATTAACTGAAATTTTTAAATGTTTATAAACTTTTTTTTTATATTATGTATTTTTGTTAAGAAATGATCGGAACATTTAATGGGATACATTGTCGTTGATCAGATGTTTTCGTAATAAATGAGAAATTGGAAATATAAATATTAATGATAATTTTGTTATATTTTTAATAAATTAATTTGAAATAAATTAATTTTTTTTGTTATATTTTTGCAAATTATTCAAAAATTGACCTCTAAAATGTTTATAAAAAAAAACGGATAAAATTTTCAATAAGTTGAGTTGTTTTTACTTGTGTCTAATCTAGTTATTTTTCTTTGTTCTTTTTGATATTTATCCAAAATTATGATTAATACAATCACATGTTCTCCATTAAATTCAAAACAGGTATTAGTCTTGTACTTGTTGTTCTGTTCATAAAATTTAATTAACGTTTTAGGTTTGATGAATAGATAAAAATGCTCAAAAATATTAAGATTCTTCAGAAAGTTTTTCAAAATTAAAAAAAAAAAACAACTTTTATGCTCGTATATTTTTAAATCAAATGCATTTTGTGTACTTTGTGCATTATTATTCTTTACATATTGCAAAAAGCAAAAGTTGGCCACAGCGAAGCGCATGAACTGATTAGCTGGAAACAAATGCTTGTCTTAACATGTGATTTTGACGTTACTCTAATTTTTGAACCGATTAGCCGGAACCACGTGTGTGTAGTTATCATGTGACTATTGCGTCATATAAATATAGTCCATTGAGAATATACCCCCCCCCCTTCTTTTTTTCAAAACTAAGCAAAATAACATCTCATTTTAGAACATTTGGATGGAGGAAATGCTTGTATAATTTTTCGAATTCCCCTTACTATGATTATGTTTTATTTACTTGTAATGTATATTTTTATACGGTTTTGCTTTGGTATTTGTTATTTCGAAAAATTGAAGCTATATACGGTATTCAAATTCTCAACTATAGTATCACAATCGCACGATTTATTTTTAAATCCAATTAAATATTTTTACAGCACCATATATAACTTTTGTTCACTTCGTGTAAGTCCACAACTCTTGTTACACTCTAACAAGAAATTTATTTAAACGATTTAAGAATTTTTTTAATGAAATGCGAGTAACTATTTCGAAGCATTTTCATTTCAAGTAAGCATTGAAAATTAAATACGTCAAAATTTCCGGAGATAATTTCTTATAAAAAAAATTGTTTTTTTTTTAATGTATGAGAACATGTCATGTCACTATTTATGATCTACTGTTTCATGATCGTAAATATCGTCTACCTTTTGAATCTAGGTAAAAAAGGGAAAAAAGAAGTCAAAGCTTTTCAGCTGTTTTATTGTATCACACATGACAGACTTTCTGTATTTTTTCCCCTTTCTTTACGTCTGTGTCTACATTGTATTGTGGTTATTTTGTTTATTTTGAGGGATTCTGTTTTAACAGGACTGTGCAGTTTTTAATCTTGTTGCTATGTTCAAAATATTATTATTTCCCTATAAGTCGCTGAAATCGTATTTATTGTTATTCTTTTTTGAGTACTATGATGTTGTTATATTTAGTTAAAAAGAAAAAAAATTACTTTAGATGTAAATTTATTCATTCAATATTATACACACTGCTCTGCATTTCGCTTCAATAAAACGTATTAATAGTATTTTTTAAAAGCTGTTAATTTTGCATATTGTAATAGTAATTTGTACAATATAAATTAAATTAATGCTATTTTTTTTTGTATTTTTATAAAAGTGCCGTTTCATTTTTTAGGTTCCCCTTCAAGGTTATTTTGATTTAAATGGAAAGTAAATTGTATGAAGTCTTTTTAATACTTTTCGAATCTATGTTCGTGTATCTTGATTTAAAGCATTCAAAAAATACACCCAGGAAATTTTTAAATTGTGCACTTTATTTATATCCCGCTTACTGTTTTTATTTTATGTAAAAGTATTTGCATTATAGTGTTTAAATCTCAAATGACAAGTCCAACATTTTTTTGAATATTTCAAAATACTTTCACGGATCTAAATAAGAAATGTAAAGTAGAGATGTTTAGTTGCAATCGAGCAGTGCGATAATTCAGATATATGTTTAAACTTCCCATAATCAAGCCAGGAATTAGTTTTGAAATTAGTGCTAAGTTTACAAGAGTTGACACAAATTTGTTTGACTTAATTTTTTTTTATTTGTAATGGGCTGCGGATTGGTGTTTTACCACTGCAGACCTAGTACATTCCCCTGAAGCTGGTGTTTCTATTTAATGCGGCACCCTATAGGTGGATACCAATCGCCGCAGGTAATTTTGACGCCCGGTTTCCTTCCTAGAGGGAGGTACGTGATCTCTAACGATGCGAACCTGTGCTAGGATTTAATTTTGCCGAGAGCACCCAAGCCAAACACTCGAGGGATCTTTTACATGCCGTTTTATCATACGACATGACCGTTGTTTCATTTTCCTCAATATTTTCCCATTTCTGCAATTTTATTTATGATATTTTGTTCATGTAAGGCTTTTCAATTACAATTAATCCTTTTCTTATATTTTTCTCGAGCTGTTTATACCAATAAAATTTTACCTTAACAATTGATCAAACTTTGCATTTATTTTTTGAATGGCATTTAAAACAGTTGATAAGTTTTATGCCTGTGTTATTTAGTATTCAAGGCTGAAGTTGTGTGCAGCTTTAAATATTGTTCAGTATGTTTATGTAATTTAAATTGCTTAACGCGATATTTTTTAAATATTTTTTTTAAAGATTCAATACTTTTTGATTTTATGCAAAAATTGTAATGATTACAGAAATGTGTGTGGCATTGATAATGGATATTAATAATCCATCAGGATATCAAAGAAAAAAATTGCCGTTTAGTATTAAAATAACTTCATATTAAATAAACATTTAATTCAAAGGAAAAATTTAGCCCTGAGCAATGCTAATTACTTAGCTATCACGTTCCATTTTAACTGGTCAAATAAAAGAATTTGGAGGTTTTATTATATATCCATGGACCGATTTTAGAGGGAAATTGGTGACAAAATTAAATATGAAAGAAATAACTCGTTTTTTTAAAGTGTGATCGCGTACTTTAAAATTTATGAATTATTCGAATTACTTGGGATCGAACTAAGGTTAGAATAGATCTAAGATCGAATAAAAGTTAAACCACTTTAGAGTTCCAAGCACTTGCCATATTGATTAAAATAACATATATTGGAATTGTATGTAATGAAGTTGATTTAATAGAATGTCAGATGAAACATTCAGAAGTGATAGTTTTTTTTATTTAATTTTCGGACTCATTTATCTAACCTTCAAGAAAATATGAAAGTTTTTTTGAAAAAAAAAAAAAGAAAAAAAAATAATATATACGCATTAAAAATGCTCATCATTTACATTTTGTAAATGTTGAAGAGTTGAAGCTTAAATCTACGGTCAGAAATTATTTCCAAATCCCTTTTCCGTGTTTTTTTTTAAATGTCAGTGGCAATTTATTTAAAATATTCCTTTTTTTTATTATCATTATTTAACTTTAATGTTCATCACATCCATGCTTTGATCATTTACAAATTTAAGCCAGACGTGCATTGAATAGTTTGAATTGTCGCCTACAATGTTGTCTTTTGTATCTGCGTTTATTAGACGTTGTTTAAATTTTTTCACAGAGGACAATTTTTTTTTCTTTACCATTTTTTTTTTTTTTTATTGATAATTTTTTTGTTCTAAATTTTTATTCATCTAAATTTTATTCTAAATTTATTTTCACAAGAAAGTTTCATTTTAATGTTTATCAGAAATTGAAATTTTTTTACTAAGATAAGGTATTTTCTTTGAAAAAATTTGCTAAAGAACGCAAGCAGCGGATAACAGTTACTTTTTTTTTTTTCTTTCTAAAAATGATTATTTAAAACGTTAAATTTTCACTGTTTAACACATTTGTACTTATTCCAAAGGGAAAAATAAAATTATATTGATACACGTTCCTGTGATCTTTTGTAAGATACGAAATAATTATAATTTTTCCCTTTCAAATACAGTCGACTCTCCATAATTCGAAGTTGGAGGAACCAATGAAAAACTTCGAATTATCAAGAAAGTAGAAAAAAACTCCCAAAATACTCGGAAGCAAATTCTTTTTCTAACACATTTAAATTTGAAATTATGTAATAAAACAACAATTTTAAAATTTATAAAAATTTTTAAAGTTATTTTTTAAAAGTATATACTATACAATATAAATATTATACAGAAGTTAAATGTCCTGTATTAAAAAAATATATTCATACACAATTCTACGCATCTCTTCTTCACAATAGCGGACCATCTTTTCTGAACACATGTGTAGCAAGACCACGTGTTACACGAAAGATATGGACGGCTGACAAGTGCAGTTGGTCTATCATGCACTTAAAGAAGGAAAGCAATAAAAGTGTCTTTTCACCTGAGGAACCGAAAAACACAAAGAAGGGGTAGCAGACAGATGGTCATCAAAGGGGCTACGTTACAGGGGAGACACGCAGAAACAATATAACACAAAACTTGTAAGCTCCAGTGTTCGAATCGTTGAGAGTTTTATAAGATAATTTCGAATTGTTGAGTGTACCCAAACGTATAGTTTTAGTTCGAAATATCAAAAGTTGTTCTAGGGACTGAGCATATACTTCGAATTATCGAGAATTTCGTATTATCGAAAGTTTGAATTATCGAGAGTCGACTGTAATTTAAAGTTAAAAAGTATAAAAATGCATAGTCGTTCATATCGTCCTCAAATTCTTCGTAGAAAAATATTCAAATTCTCTCTGATTAACTTTTTCTGTTGCTTGCATATGTATTTAAATTGCTCTTTGGGATTAAAAATTGCATTCATAAAGTTTTATTTGGTGTTGAAACATGAAATAAAAAAATAAAAAATTGAATCAAATGCGGTTCTAAATTGAATGTTTAATAGAGAAGGTTATAATTTTTGCTGTGGAATATATGTTATTTCTTTTGAAAAAGGGAATATCTCTCTCTCCTCTCTCTCTATATATGTATAGTTACATAGAATGTTTTAAAATAATTAAAAGGTTCTCGTCCGATATATTTTATGCAGTTTGTGATACTACACTTTAAAAAATTTTATGCTTTCGAATAAAATTTGAAGTTCCTTGTTTATTTTGAATGCTTAAGTGCTTCAAGCGATTTTTTTTATGAAAAGTTCCACTCATCCTTTCCTCCGCATTGAATAATCCTCCTCACCCAGGGACGTCTTAAGACTTTTTGAGACTCTGGCCCAGAGACATCTTAAGATTTCTTGGGGCCTTTGGCCCCTATGCAAAAGTAAGCTGTACCTGTGACGTTTAAAAATAGACATTATGTAGCATGCATTGTCAAATACTCGTACAAACGGCAATTTGAAACAAATGAATGTGCATGATTCACAATCTCACTACCCTAGGCAGGGACGTCTTAAGACTTCTTGAGGCCCTGGGCCCTTATTCAAAAGTAGGCCCCACCTATGACCCTTAAAAGTAGACAGTACACAGCATACGTTGTCAAATACTCGTACAAACAATAACCCGTAACAAATAGGTGTGAATGACTTACAATCTCTCAAACCGGCTCGACCAACTGCCGCCCTTGACTGCATGAGTAATAATGGTGTATGGTGGCAGACCTAGGCCTGTACGTGGACGATGGTCATTACATGTAGCCAATTGGCATATCGTCCGAAATTCCCAGTTTTTTAGAGAACATAACCGGGAATAATATTTGACTGTTGAAATTATTCGAATAATGTTTGTATTAAGATTGAGTCGAGAACGAGACGAGGCCCCTGTTGCTGCCGATGCCCCGGGCCCAGTTGGCCTATGCCTTAAGACGTCCCTGACTCTAGGCATAAATCGGTTCGATCGATGGCCACATTTCGATTAAATGAGTTGAAATATTGTTTATGGTATTAAGTCATCACACAATAATACAGTCTTGCCACTTTTGCCAGTTGACGTGCAGTTTGAAATTGCCTGTTTTTCGGAGTATTTGACCATTAAAATTATATGGATCATGATCTTATTACGTAACAGCCTATAATGAAACGAGGCCTTGGGCCCGGGCCCAGTTGGCCCATGCCTTAAGACGTCCTCATCCCCACCATAAGGTATACTTAAGTAAATTGCTTAATATAAAAGATATTAGATGATGAAAAATTGTCTGTGTTTGATTGGATATTTTTGTTTCTATTGATTGATAACTGATTATACTGATTATTAAAAGTTTTTTCGTATAAGTTTTGACTTTTTTGTGTCAAATTTATAAGATTCAGTATAAACATACTGATAAGAACTTGCTTGAGATTTAATCGTAATCGCATGATTAATTAATATAAAATAAAAAATATGACAGTATCGGATGTTTTTTTTTTGTTGCTATTTATGGAAATATTTTATTTTTAAAGTGTTTTCTTAATTTATATTTATGTAGAACAGATGTTTCTTTGTATAAAATATGTATTTTCATAATCAAAGAATCATAAATTTTTAAAATAAACTAGTAAATGTTAATAACTTTCTGAGAAAAGAAGCAATATGTAATGATATGTGATACTTGTATACATGATTTTAAAAGGAGACGTGTTGGAGAAGGATTGAAAAAAAAAAATAAGGTAAATTTTTCAATGATCTTTTATCATAACTGAAAGCTTTGTTTCTAAATAGCGGCGGCGAAGCTGTGCGCATGCGTTTTAGTTATAAATCGATACATTTTATTCCTGGGTATGAAATTTCTGGATAAAACTGAAACTATTATCGCGTTACAAGGAATAAAAAAGACAATTTTCATTTCCTTTTTTTCATCCTCCCCCTTTCTCTTTTTATAGATTCCTAATGTAGGCGGAAAAAAGTTTTTTCCCGAGAACAAAATTCGACGATTCGTATTTTAGTCGTTTTTTATTTGTGGAGGTGGTAATATAATTATGCATATAGAGGCCAATGAACAAAGGAATGTTTTTTGAAGATGTCTGTTAACCAAATCCTGTTCTATAGTATTCTTAATAAGAATGCTAGTTTGAATGTATTTTGTTGAACAGTTTGAATATTCCTTTCAACATTTTTTTCCTTTTCTTTTTCTCATTAGATTTAAGATAAATGTCATTTTTCTGTTTTGAGATGTATTGATCGTTTACACATACTCGTTGCTTTAAATAGCGCAATGAGAATTATCAGATTGGTATTCATGGAGTGCATTATCGCTAAATATTTTAATTGTTAAAATGGCGTGGTTTTGATCTGTGTTTTTCATTATTTTTGTTGTAATTCGTATTTCATTCAAATTCCAGAATTGAAGGGGTTAAATTCATAATTAAAATGGATTTCACTTTTTTTCTGTTATTTTTTTTATCATTATTATAATTCTTCTGAATAAAATGAATAAGCAATTGAAGACAATCATTCTTGTCATAAAATGTCACTGAATCCACCATCACTTAGTTGCAGTGCTACATACGTATGTATAATTTTAATTTAATAAAATCAATGCTGTAAAAATCAATATTCATAATTCCGTTGAAGAAAATTAGAATATACAAATATTTTAAGTCAAATAAATCCAATGAATTAAATATTATACGTTAAGATTATCTAAAAAAATATTCGATTTTAATATGGATATTTCTTTAATAATTTTTGTTTGATTCAGTTATGTTTCCAGTGGCAACATTTAAGATGAACCAAATGATAAAATTGGTATAAGCAACACACAGAAGTCGAAATATTTTCGCATTTTCTGAACATTCATAAGAACATTTTTAGAAAAATCATTCTATGTTCCTCGAACTCGTAACTCGAAGTACATATTTTTTAAAATGACTTTTTTTGTAATGTTAATTATTTTGTTTTAAACATCGTGAATGATATTTGAAGCTGCTGTCTGTTATGGAATTGTGTGTGTGTGTGATTTTCTTGTTTTACAGTAATTTTCAGAAAAAATATATTTTTAAAATTCTTGAATACGTAAAACATTGAATGCCATCTTGTATAGAAGTTTTAATACTCTTAGTAAAAATAAGGAACAGTTGTGTGATTTTTTAAAAATTTATTTTTAAAGTTATCTTTATTTAATTAATCAAGATCCAAAAAATGGAACAATTTTGGTACAAGATTATTATAGTTTGATCTCATTGTCATAAATAACTGAGAATTTAATCGTATTTTTATTTGGATTTATTTTATCCGGTATGGAATGTGTGTTCCATATTTTATTTTCGTCACTCGAAATATTGATAGTTTTTTTCCTTATGGGTATTCAAATGAGAGCTTGGGCTTTTTATTATCAAATTTTAAGCCAAATGATAAATCGACATATCATTTGAACCTCTCAAACGAATCGATCGAACTTATATTAATGCTGAAGCATTTTTTTTTCTCTGGAAAAGTGTTCCGAGTTTTGATCATGAAAATCTCGAAATTAAGAAAATGTTATTTAAAGATCATTTAAATATCTTGTGAATTTTTTTTATTATTTTGTGTAGAATTTGTTATTAAAAATTAAAATGCAAAGACGCAAGAAGTTTTTACTATCGCGTGGTCACTTCTTTTTCCTTATTTATTAGTTGTAAAATATATTTTCCTGTGGTGACTTTTATTTGATTGATTGAAATTTTTTTTGATTCTTTTTTTCGCTAGATGACGCCAGCGTAGAAGCAATATCGTATTGGGAATATAGTAATCACATAAAATGAGCTTTCTCCAGATACAATTTTTTTTTTATCTTGTTAAATGAAGGATAATTGATTTTGTTTTAGTTTTGCTATTTTCAAGCGATTTTCGTTGAATGTGTCAGTCTTTCAAGTTGACTAAAAACAAAATAGGTTTATCGCGTAATTTTTTTTGTGTCGTGTTCGGTTTTTATTTCCTGCAAAATTTGTCATGGAAACTGTCATAGATAAAATGCATTCACTGTAACGTCAGACGAAAATTGCATCCTATTAAATGAGACCACATGATTAAAATGCTTTAAATTGAATACATTGTCATTGAATATCCTAGAAAAGTAATTTAATTAAGTATTTGTATTTGTGTGTGTGGGGGGTGGGGAGAGAGAGGAACACGAGGCGACGATAAGCTAAAAGTAAAAATAGTATAAAAGTTTTCGCCTTTCCGCCATCTTGAGTATAATTTTTATTCCATGGCTTTGTAACTGTTCCTCTCAAATCTAGGCTGTGTATTTATTAGCGCGTTTTTCACGTAGTGTAAAAAAAAAGCGCAAAAAGAACGCAAATTTCGTTTTCGTTCCATATTTTGTCGTACCTTTTTCTTAGCCAATAATTAACCGATTGACCTCGGTTTTTTGGCGTTTGGTCGCATTTGTGCCCTAAATGAGCCGAATCATATTTAAATTTAATAATTTAAAAAAAAATTTTTTTTTAAAGTATTGTACTACTTTCTGTTAATAAAAGTTCATTAGTTGCATTATTGGAAAATACATGTGAAAAACTCGCCAAAAATTACTTGGCCATGCCAATGATTGATATCTTGTTGCAATGAAGTAAACAATTCTAAAAAATAAAGTGGTCTTCGTGTAGTTTTTATACGTAATGTTAATAAACATAAAATTTTAAGAACAAAAAGTATGATGAATGCTTCAGTCGGTTTATTTTTTATCTTCCATTTTTTTAAAACATTTTTGTGTACATTGACAAGAACAAAGTTTTTGTGTACAAGAACACTTTCACCTCCATGCTTCAACATGGAGGTGGAGGTGTTCTTGCGTGGGGGTGCAAATCGGCTTCTGGATTAGGTAATTTGATATTTTTTGATCATGAGCTCTAATTATATATTTTAAAGAACAATTTTTAATCGTATGCACTCAAAATTTGGGTATTGGAAACTACTTCATTTTTTAACACGATAATGAACCCAAGCTCTTAATGTACGCCGCTGTTGTCTAAAACTGTCGCCAAATTCTCAAACGTTTAAATTACATAACTTTTTGAACCAATGCTTTGAAGGAACTTCTTAAAATATGGCAGTTCGAATTCTGAATCAGAGTACGAATTATTAATTTACTTAAATATTGAAATATTATATGATTTAATTATAATAGACGAGGTTAAATTGACAAAGTCTTTTCTGATCAAGGCATTTCTTGATTTAAAGAAATTGTGGCGCAAAGCGCAATAGATGGCGCTCTCACTTTTTCTGTAAAAAAAAAGAAATCGTTTTAGTTTCGGTTCTGATTCAGTTCTGCTTTAGTTTTGCTGTAATCGTATTGTGATGTTTGCTTCCATCACTAGGAGCCTTTGTTAGAATTTTAGAATTAATAGGCAGAATATTCACTAAAATTGTAAATATATATATAATGTCATAAAAAGCATCTGGCTGATAGAATCAATTGAGCTGAATTTATTTTGTAGTAATTAATTAGCATTCTACCACTGAACAGGCCCAGTTTAGTAAGATGCCCATCAGAAGTAAAGGGGAAAAATAGGTGTATTTTTCAGATTCATGACAAATATATTTCCAGCACTTAAAATAACCATCTAATTTAATATCATAAATCTAAACAAGGAAAATATCAGCTATTCTGTCCAAGAGACAAAAGCTATTCATGTAACTAATTCAAAATGGCCAATTTTCTAACTATGCGAAAGAAATATTTCGATCTAATCGATAATTATGATATAATAATGTATATTTTGTCTTTCTTGGAAAAAGTTCAGTTTCTTCTTATGTACCCTGTGAATTCCTTTCCTTTCATTTAAGACTATTCCAAACAGAAATCTATATTATCGATTAAGATAAAAATAGGTTCTGCTTTTCGGCGTTCGGTGTGGATTTTTCAAAAGAATTTCATTCTCTGTTATTTTTTTCTTTTTGTTTCCCATTCCGTTGATTCCGAGAATGTGTTTTTATTTTTCGTATAATTTGGTTTCTTCCCTCATTCTGCATTCAATATCTTAAATAGTGTGAAGTTAGAAATCAAACTTCGGCTGTTCCTGCATGTGCTGAAGCTGTACTAATTTAAATTTTTGTAGGTTTTTTCAAAAGTATTTTTTGAAGTTAGAGTAATATGTTTCGATTTTAAGATTCATTTTATGCAGAAATTTTTTCTCCCAATTTTTTTAAGATATAATGGCAATTTTCCTTTTTCTCTCGATGCCTTTTTTGTATTATTTTTTATTTAATCTAAGCCTATTTTTGTCTATTCTGTGTTGAATAACTACCAGAAAGGTTCTTCTATAAGGAAGATCACGTGATAAATACGTTCACGTGATAAATACAATCACGTGTTCGTCATTGAATTCAAAGCTGACACTAGAATTATACTTTTTGTTTTACGTGAAAAATTTATATTTCAATAAAGATGTTTAAATATTAAGCAATTCTCCAAAATATTCTAAAAATTAAAAAAAAAATTCTAAAAGTATACGTCTATTTTTAAATTAAGATAATTTTTTTCATATTTGTGCATTATTATTGCTGATAAATATGGAAAAAAAAATGTTTTCAAAAATTATACGTTGGCAACAGTGAAGCATATGAACTGATTGGCTGGAAACCTGTGATAGCACTTGTCATGCGACCATGATGTCACACAAATTTATGAACTGATTGGCTGGAAAGACGTGATTGCAATTATCATGCGACTATGTCGTCACATGAACTTAGGCCATTACAACAGATTCCTGACTTTTTTTAAAAAAAAATGTCGATGTGAAAGTACGGTTGGATACTCGTGTATTAAAAGTATGGAAATGCCTCTATAAAAATGTAAAAACATTACTTTCAGTCATGAATGGTATATAGAAGAATATTTAAGTTGTATTAAAAAATATTATTCTAAATCTGTACTCATCATTATAATAATCTAGCTGGAGTACACGATGTGTTGGAAGTGACAAAAAAAGAAAACTATTTTCTACGTAATTAAATCGGAAAAGTTTTTGAAGCTTTTTTTTACAAATCTTATAACTATTCTTCCATTCGAGTAAACAAATAATAAAGGACTTAAATATGTGACAGATTTACAGGAAGTAAAGGTAATGTATATATATGTGGAATTTTTTTTCAGTTCTTTTCATGGATCCAATTTTATGTAAATATTTAATGTGGAATGGGAAAAAAAAGAGAATAATTATAAAGAAATATACTAAACAATAACAATTACAAAAAATTTCAAAATCATTTGGCCGCAAAACATGTTAACAAGGAAGCCAAATCAAGGTGAAATAGTTTGAAGGTCACCAGACAAGTAATGGTCGACCTCACGTGTCTTATAAAATACTAAATATTTCTTCTTTTTCATAAATTATTTCTTGGATTCTAGATTATGAATTAAGATCGTTTGCATCGATCGATAGGCAAAACATACTAAATTTTTTTTGTTTTTCTCTTTGATATAATGAGAATTTTTGGGAGATTTAATCATTGTAAGAATACATTTACGAAAATTAAGTTAATTTCTGGTGAAAGCAGGCATGTCTGGTGATTCTCCTTTTTGGTATTGCTCTATTACTGCGGCGTTTTTAGCTTTGAATAATAACACAATTTGCAACTGCTTAGATTAGCTTCCAAGTAAAAAAAATATGTAATTGAATACTGAAATATTTAAACTGTTAACACTGACTTTCTGCTTTAGAATATTTCAAGCATTTTTCGCCGAATTGACTGGAAGTTTTGCTGTTTGTTATTTTGGAAGCATAATTTAATGAAACTTAACATTAAGATTGCAAAATGAGTGCTTCGGTTAAAATAGTGTAAGTCGTAAATTTTAAAATGATTGGATAAATCTCCATTTTAATTTTCTATTTGCAAAACGAAATGTGTTGCGAAGTATGTAAATCTTTCGTATTAATTTCTCCTTTTTGTATTTTTTATTACAGTAAATATTTGCATCAATCTTTCAATTCCAAATTTAAAAAAATTTCAGAATGAGTTATTTTTTGCATATTTTTGATATACTCATGCTGTAGCTGACTTAAAAAAATGTGTCTCAATCATTTTTAGAACACTTTTTTAAAGCACGTATATGTATGATTTCTTGCTGTTACATTTTTGGATATTGATTTGTTTATACATATATATATATTTCTTTGCACGTGAGGTGAGTGTAGTAGGTTATTTACAAAATTGTTTTCTTTGGCAATGAATCATGTTGTGGAATTAATTTTGTTTTTCAAATTATTAATATTTTGTGAGTAATATTGTGGGATACATTTTTGGATTGTCTCTTGAATTTATGTACTATTTACTAGAAATTCAATTTTTCTATTAATAGTTAATTAATTCTTATTTTTTTAAGTATATTTTTCCTATATATATTTATATATATAATATAATATAATGTATCATCCTATAAATATTCCACGTCATTCGCAAAACTGCTGTAGTTACATAGAGATTAAAAACCTCTCTTTTTTAAAAAAAATTCAAGCATGTTCGTTCAATTTAGTTAAGCTTGCTGCAAAAATTTTTTTCGTTAGACCCAGATTCAACCTTCGAATTAGAACCAAAATTCAAATTTTCTTTGGATGTGTAACGCTATTAATTTAATATAAACTTGAGGCTTATAACACTTATATTTTTTTATTACGACTGCGCATTTTTAAAAAAAATTTAAACTATGGTATAAATAACCCAACTATTTACTTTGGTGCAAAATAGTATTTTGATCAATATTTTATTTCGAACACTTTGTTAACAACTATTATTTTAGAATGACACGGTATCCGAACACTTTCACGGAGTACTTTTTATAAAATAGAATACTAAAGCAATATAAATATTTTTAATGAATTAATACCAATACATCTGAATACTTAAGCAGCAAAATTTGAAATGAATTGCATAAATTTTACGAATACCACAGTAAAAAATTAATGTTTATCAATTAAAAAAATTTTTTTTTGAACCACTTAAAGAAAAAAGTAATTAACTTATATCAAGAAAAATACTACTAAAATAAATCTATAAAATGTATTAAAACTTTACTTTTTTAAAATTAAAATATAAAAACTTTACAGCTGATTTAATAAATGTTATAGGAAATGTTGATGAGATATTTATGTTTTTATGGGAATTTCAAGACACGACTAAAAAAAATATTCATCCAGTGAGAATTATTTTAGTACCATCCCTAGAAAATAATACAAATATCAGGTTCAAAAAGTTTCATAGGAATACATATATAATTATTCTGAGTTATCAAATTCGCCATGATGGATTTTGTATAATTTAAATGGGGGGGGGGGGGAGGTCCTCTTCTGGTAGATTAAGGTATCCGACTACCCTAAAAATGAGAATTTTGCCAAAAAGTGACATTTTTTTATGATTTTATTTTACAGGCCATCTTATTAGACTTATAAAAATACCAAGTTTATTATATTCCGTTCACTAGAACAAAAACTACAAGTGTTTTAGTAAAAACAGATGCCACTACTTTAAGCAAGATGTCATACTTAAAAACGTATTTTACTTCAAATGTGTTTTTTTTAAAATGCTCAAACGGGAACAGCAAATGCTAAAAAAAGTTTTGAAAATAATTAACTGAAATTTTTTGTGTGTATGTTCTGTATAATAGTACAAGTGTTTTAACCTTCAGATTTATCCATCACTATTTTACTACAAAATTTACAGTCCCACATGTGAATATAATCACTGTTATTTTAAGCAATTTCATATAATAACTAAGATAAAGTGCTCTAGTTTTTGTAAAAATTGAAATATCTCTCATCCTGAAGGTCATTTCAAAAACAAATAACATGGCAACACATCAGAATTGAAAATTTGTTCATAAAATTTTGGTACAGAATGGGCCGCGTTTATGTTATTTTTTGTAAATTTTTACCCATATTAGAAATAATAGTTTCTTTTTCTCTCTTAATTTTAGCATATTTTTCTTAAAATGTACTAAGCAAATCTAAAAACAACAAAAAATCCCATATCCCCATTTTTTTTGTTTTTTTTAAAGTTTTCTTATGTAGTTGAATATCTTAAAGACCCACTTCCGAGTATTCTAATTTATGTAATTTATTGTCACGCTGCTTCTAGGTAACGAAGAAACTAAGTAATATATGTTTTGTAAAGTCAAAAGATCGCTGTATTCGATAACAAATAAATAATTCAAAATGGGTGTTTTGCTTGAAATTGGTTATCTCGCGCGCGTCATATTCGTATACCTTAACAGAAATGACTAATGTACTGAAATAAACCGTTTTCTGTGTATGTTAGTGAATTCAGGATGTGATAGAAATATATAAGCATCCAGTTTGGCTTCTATTGGCATCCAGGTCAGACCAGTTTTAATATATATTTATTCGTTATCGTAAAATGTAAGTTATCATTTTTGTTTTGAAAATGTTTTTCATATCAGTCACGTTTCTTTCAAAATGATATACCGTGTCTCTTAATTACTTCTGTTTGTTGGACTTTGAAAGCTTGTGGATATCTACTTTTTCTAGAGGGGTGGGAAGTGTTTTCGGTTTCATATCATGGTTGGAAGAAGCCCCTGAGTTAGATAGGTGGATGAAGGAACAAATCCACATATATCCAGATTGTTTGCTTCGGATGAATTTATTTGTTCAATATCTCATACTAATTTTGGCAAAACACGTTAAGGGTCTTTAACCAAAATGATCTTCTTCAGGAAAAAAAAAGAAAAAGTAAAACAATCGGTTTAAAACTCAAGAATTTAAATAAGAAATGTATTAAATGTAATAAAATATTAATTTCTGTGAAGTGTTATCTATAAAACTACTGAAATCGAAATTTAACAATGTGTGTGAAATATTTTTTTTACGTAGCGTTTTGCTATTTTTTCGACGTATTCGCTGCGTAATCTCATGTTTTTTAATTATTGTGAGAACTTTATATTTTGGGATAACACTTCATAATGTTATTCCAAAACGTCTCGAATTCCTAAATTTATTAAATTGAAGAAATAGTAAAAAACCATTTGCAATTTTAAAAAGATATGTTAAATAGGAATGTATAATTTTTTTTTAAATACCTGAGGAGAGTAGAACTCGATACCTCCTGATCTGTAAACACGTAACATACCACTAGACCAAAGTGATCACTTCTGTCTGGAGGCTGTTACTGGCTTATGTAGTTATCCTCCACATTAAAGTATAAATTAAATACCTGAGGAATTTGTTATATATATTTGTTTATTGGTTGTTATAGATAAACGTCACAAAGGCTATTGCAGATGGACATCGTTATTTGGAGCATGGTCAAGTGACGATGATAATCTTGAACTGACACCCAATCTTCAGATTTCCACTCTACGTAAAGGTGAGAGCTATAAACCTCGACTGATTTTGAGCCTACTACACGACAGCTCTTTAATGGCTTTATGACCAGAACTTACCACTCGACTGAAACAATGTCGAGGTCTAGGTAGCCGAGTGGTCGGGGTCTAGTGCTCGAGGTCAGGTTGCTATCGCAGGCTAGTGCCTATGAAGGTGTATCTTGTAAAGTAGGGATGGCGAACCCCAATGGCACGCGACACAATATTTTGGGCATGCCACCGATCCAAAGAGTTTGCATTTCAATTCAAAATGATAAAGTTCAATATGAAGTATTACAAACAAACGCGAGTGACCGCTCGCAGTTTTCAGCGAGATTTTTTCAGTTCTAAGCAATATCGGAAACGCGTAAGTTTTTTACGTACTCTGGTGTGACTTCATTCAATAAACTGAACGTCCCAATTCGATTGGTTAGAAATTGAAAAATTTGAAAAGCAACTGGTTGATTTCCAGTCTAGTTCAATATAGATTCATAAATCTGTTGAAAAATGGAGAAAGTCGGGATTGATTGAAACTAGGGATTGCAATATCGGACCAAAAGTTCAATACCGGTATTTCTTAGAACTTAATACCGGTATTAGAAATTTTAGAAAAAGAAAAAAAGCACAGGTGTTTTTTTGTTTACTTGCTTGTTTTTTTTCAGAATGTAAATACTACTAGAAATAATTTGTAACTTATAAATTACAACAATATATAAAGAATCACAAAAAAATAAATAAAGGAACATCTTATTTATTTAAATCACAAAAAAGTGCAAATATCACTATTCAGTCTGTGGTACTAAAACAAGTTTTTGAAATGTTCTTAATGTTTTAAAAGTTAAATGTTTGCAAAGTGGTCTCAAAAAACATAATGCGTCAATTGTACTGTCATTAAGCCTGGAACATAATTTTGTACAAAAATTACTAGCTGTCGAAAAAAACTCTTTCGGCATCTACGCTAGTTGGTCTTAGCAATGCGCGATATACTTTTTCCAGATATTTTCCTCTTTCTCCCTCATCTTCAAATTAATCGATTTATCGTCGGATGATTTTGGATATAGCTGATTTCTGTACTGTTTTTTGGTTTGTTGAAATTTTTTTTAGTTATCGTTAATTCTAATTTTTGTTCAAGAGATAGACCCTTTTCACTATTGACATTAGAGTCAGCATCATCTTCGATCATTGTACCGAATTCTTCTGAATGTAAATTTATTTGTGGGTAAAAAATTTAAGAAAATTTACTATAAGCTTGATCAAATTTGATTTGGTTATTCTCTTTTCTTCTTTACTCTAGAACATTTTTTACATTGTGCCATCATATTCTTTTCATCATATAAATATTGAAACCAAACCGAAGTATTATCAACTTATTTTTTTATGTTCTTTAAAGTTATTCTTATTCATTATTATGGGTTATTATTTATGAGTAAAAAAAAAAAATTGGCAGTTATAGAGAATGCCGATAGAAGTGAAAACTTCGAACTTTTAGTATTAAAATTTGATATTTCATAATGTTTGAATTAAAATTATCAACATCCATCTGGTTTTCACATCTATTGACACTCCGAGCAACAACTAAATGCATGTTTGTATGGTTTTTTTATTATTTAAATGTATTACGGGGGGTGTACAAGATCATGACAAAATATAAATACAATTCAATTGAACTAACTATTAATATACAATCATATTATTTATGGATGGTATTTGTATTTACTTAAATTTCAATGTACTTGATTCTTAACATTATTTTAATTGTTTGCATCATTGTCATCATTAATTTCAACAACACTTAGACTTTTTGTACTTTCAATTATTTAATTTTGTTCTAAAAAAGATACAATAAGCTTATGGTAACTAAAGTAAGAAAGGAAAATGTTTGATTCAAATTTATCTATGTATCGCGTAAAAACCGTATCGATCATCGTTTTAAATTTTATAGTACTCAGTTTTCGATCATTGGGCATATTTAAATTGTTTCATTTAGAAATTCAATTAGTGATAGATTTTTATCATCTGCAAAGTTTATATTGAAGTCTCCATTTAAAATGATCGGTACATTATCATATTTTTCGCCAAATCTTTTTTCTAGTATTTCAGAACCTTCTTTTGCATAAATAATCGAATTTTCGAATAAAATTTGTTGTATCTGTCTCATACATTTTCCAGGCGAAATATAAACGTCAACCACATTAGTATGTATTGCCCATTCTCGGAATCGCAACGAGCAATGCACAGTATATACACATTGAACTTTTCTCTAAATCCGTTGAATTTCACTTATACGATATACACATCACTATACGTCAGCTGTATAGCTACAGATATACTGCTATAAGCATGTCGGTGACGCGAACGCACGAGATTTCACCCATCCAAAAAGTGTCTAAAGCGAACAGCACACTGCGCGTGCGCCAGTCAGAGCATGTCGGTGACGCGAAGCCATAAGATTTTCCCCTACCAAAAAGTGCCCAACGCCGCTAAAGAAGTTTTCACTTCAAAAATGAATTTGAAAAACATTTTGAACACTAAAATACAATACAATGTGAATAACAAGCTCATCAATTTAGAAAATATCGAAATATTACGCATTTTCTTCACAAGTACAGCCGTGGCGTCTCAGATTCGAATATCAGACTACGAATTCTGTGCAAGTGCTCTGAGCTGTAATAGGACAGTTTGGGCCTTGAATGATTCAGATATTTTATAACTTCTCTAAATTGTACGATGTAACTTATTATTCACAGTCTAAATAATTTCGCCCGGGGACTTTAATAGGGAGCCATTTTAGTAACAGGTGCGGATGGATGAAGGCAGCTGAGCTTGGATATGTTATTCCTCTTTCAACGAGAACTTTGTTAGGAGTAGTGTATTTAGTTCTTTTTGTCAGAGAAATGATTTATGTCTATATTTTTAAATTCAGATTAATAGTCTTTTATCCAGTTGTATCTGGTAATGAAAGAATCCGATGATGGATTTAATGAGTTTCCCTAGAACTGTAGAACCAGGGGAAAATAAAAAGAACAATGGAGTGAGCGGAATGAAGACGTTTTATATCTTCACCTTCTGAAATGGACATAAAATTATTTAATATATAACATTTAATAATTGTGCAATAATTAACACTATAACATAAACACAAAGACGTACAATATTTTGCTATATTGGCGATCCTTGAACATATAATAAACAATTTTAAAATTTTCTACTAAATACCGAAAAACCGATATTTTAACTTTTGAATACCGGTATTGCAATCCTTAATTGAAACAGAAATATTAACAAGCAATATAAATAAAAATGCTAGTCAAGAAATTTTGAAAACATGGAATTCGTTTCTAGACATATTTAACAGTTTGTAGAAGTTGGACCATGCTATTTTAACTATATTTTCATCTATCTCAGTGTTTCTCAAACTTTCAAAAACTGCGACCCAATTTTCAATCATAAATTTCATGCCCCCCCCCAAACAATAATAATGCATAAATCACAACAAAAATATACTTGCAAAAGCTACAATATAACATTAATTATAAACCGCGCAAACTATCAAAATATTAGTATTACATTTTGTGCATGGCAAGCCCATGAAAAGCAATAGTAATCATTAAACTTGTTTTTAATTTAATATTTATAAAAAAAAAAAAAAAGAATCAAAAACATTGTAAAGTACTGATACATATGTAAAAATATATATCAATTTAAGTGTCCATTTAATTTTTTTATTATGTCAGAATGAATTTTGTTTAACGAAGGTTCAGTAAATTAATACTTATTTTAAATCTTTTACTTTCGACTTTTCAATAAACTCGCCCCCACTCCATCTTATAGTGATATCATGCCCCTTTAGGGGGGCGCTCCCCACAGTTTGTGAAACGCTGATCTACCTACACCTGAAAGTGATTATTTTCAGAGATGAATAACATTCAAGACTTGCTTACAAACCGTTTGGCAGATGTCCCCAACTCAGCATGCTTTCTGATAAAAGTACCATGTTACAATCCTAATATAAGTTATTTTTCATCCAATCTGCAACAGCACGTAATATTACTTTAATTTGAATTACACATATAACTAAAACATTTAAGTGCAAAATGTTATTTTTCGTAGTAAATAAAAGAGTTTGGAGTTGTTTGCAGTATTTAGTTTTATTCTTTTCCCACTAACCACAAGTCGAAATTATTTGATCGCACGTTTGTATCTCAGTGAATATTTCTTTAGAAAAAATGGCACGTTGAGATCCATAAAGGTTCGCCACCCCTGTTGTTGAGAAACTAATGCACATTAATTTTTATCGAGGCTTAAAATCCTTTCTTTGTGGTGTGGAAGTTAAGAGAGGAGTGATGCAGCTCACGTTTCGTTCTCGTCACTTTACCATGGCTCGCCGTTGCCAATATCCCTCGCATTGCTTAAGAGTGGGACGTAAAAAACACTCACTCGATATGAATGAACGAAACTTGAGTTGGCCTCCGGTTCTTCTAACTTTCGCACCACACCGACGTGAGGTCTTTGAATCTCGATTAATTTATCTTTTGCCTGTCTCCTTTACATGAAAGGTTTTTAGTAATATCAGGACTCGAACTCACGACTTGGCAAAAAGAACGCCGGATGTGAGTTCGCGATCATGACCACTTGGCTGTTGTAACCATGTTAATTGAAGGAATTATTAACATAATTAAAGAAAAGGAGTTAGATGATTATGTTGTACAGTAGAGTCCCGAAATCTTGGCCTTATATGGACCGAAGGGTGGCCGATTTTATGGAAAAGCCGGGTTATCGAGAATGGGATTAAATAAATTGTAGTTTAAAAAAACTAAAAAACGCCCTTTTATAGTTAATCGAACTAAGTTGCAACTTAATCTTGAAACGAACCTAATTCCCTTCTACCCTGTGACCCAGCTAAATGTGTGGGAGGAAGTAAAGGATCATTCGACATGATAAATTCCAATTATTTTATTTATCACTTTAATCGACTCAAACACAAATCAATTTAACACTATAAATAGGATAATCCAGTCAAGCAACAGAGGAAAGAGACGCGAGTCGCGTTTGGGGAGAATACATATAATAACCATGATAAAGGTTCTTCCCTAATATTACTTTACACGCTAGATGTATATTTAATGTCTGCTTAACGACTTTAATACTTTAAATATCAATCTAATAGGACGATGGCAGTATCTGAACTTAGGTAGTCTTCTAATCAATATAATTTATCAATTGAAACTCTTTTCTTTAATCTTTCACAAGACCTTTTCAACCACTTACGGTAATCTTCACCTTGTAACTATCTTGTCACCTCTGGTTAACTAAACTTCTAACTTTCTGTTATCTATTCTCTTCACTTCTAATTCACTAACTCACTTAAGTCGCGAACTAGGAATATATGTGATAAACTTAATTTGCATATCACGTTTCCTTCTTAGAAGATTGGTAATTTTTGCTGGACCAAAAGAGTATCCAAGAGGATTGTTAATAGGAGGTCGCGTATAGATCCGTCACAATCTTTTCGTCGCCAAATCTGGAAATGGGATCTGAAATGAGTCGCCAGATGCGGGATGGGATCTGAAAATGGGAAAGCGTTGATCCTGAGGATCTTGATCAGGACAATGGAATAAAATTATTTAATTATTGTATTGTCATCGGTCCTGGACAAGTGACCAAATTTTCGAATGAATCTAACCTTTTAAAGTGGGTAAAAAGGGAATTCAAAGATTCCGTTACTTACAAGTGAAGCTTATAAAAGGGTGTTAAAAAGAATAAGAGCGAGTGTTAAATTAAAGTTCTACATAGATAGAAATACTGTTTATTTAAAAGTAATGATATACCTTTTGAACTTATAAAGAATTTTAACCTCTAGAAATATACCAGTTTTCAAAAACCTGGGATAATATGTGGAGTAAATAACTTCAAAACATAACAGCATTGCATACGTACATTCCATGTTTTTTCGTAAAAAGGGGGTGCGCGTTATAAATTTAAAAATGAAGAGCAGTGGTCTTCAAACTGTATTCCATGGAACCATGGGGTTCCATCAGAATAAAAAATCGAACAAGAAAAGTATTAATATGTATGGAAGATGGATTCACGTTTTCTATGGAGTGAATTAAAAATCCGTTTCAATATAAATCAGGATTTATTACTGACAGAACAAGAACGAGCGATTGAACTGTCAACAGAATCCATTCTCTTAATCTTGAATTTTTGTTACAAGTTTATCCTGGATATCCTCAGATTTTTTCAAAGGCCCAGCCTTCTACAGTTTGGGTAAAAAAGTACAATCATATATCCCAGTTACTAATTATAATGCATGTGTAAGTGACACCTGGAGCGTAAATTGATATTGAGTGAATTATATTAATTATGTATATATATTTTAATAACAAGTACAGTATTTTTCTTCGATTGTTTTTACATAAAGTATATAGAACATGTTGATCTACTATTTTAAGATATATTCTAAAAATGTTTGTGCAGGGAAGGGGGTTCCTCGAAAACGGTTTATAATTCTTAGGGTATCACGAGTCTAAAAAGTTTGAACACCACTGGCGTAGAGCATTTATTACATGAAAATGAAAATTAATGAATACATAGTATACAGTAATTTACCTGATCAAACACGCGTCAAAAAAAAAAAAAAACTTTATGAGGCATAAAGCTTTCTGTAATGAAAATCAAGTTGCCAACTTTGTAAACTGGCTACTTTTTTTGTAAAGAAATGCAAAATGTCCTGTTTTCTTCCGTACTGCAATCTGCGTTTTGCTGCTTCATCACGAAGACGGCGAAGGAAAGTAAGTCCATCACCAACTTTGTTGTTCAAAAATACTGAAGGGCGGTTTCGACAACCTTTAATCCCTCACTATATGATATTTTGGGAGTTCGTACCGTATCCTCAACGTTGACGTTTTCGTCTTTTTCCGGTATTTTTTCATTGCCTGTGACAGCAGTCCCCCTCTCTTTTACTCCACTCTTTTAAATGAAGAAGAAATTCACACAGTAGCGTTTCAATTCCAACACTATCCTATCTATGGCTAAAATATATTATATTACACATTTAAATATGTTTGTGGCAATAAATCGGGAGTGAGTTTGCTTGGCTGAAATTTTCATGACAGCCCACAAACTGTCAATCAACTTGCATCACTAATTATTTTTGTTGATCTTCAGGAACGAAAAAATTTGGCCACAAATATACAGAAAATTTATGTCAATTTGTTTTCCGACTTGTTGGAAGGCCGCAAAAAACTCTTTGCGGGACACTATTTACCCACCCCTGCCTTAGCGGATGACGTGATGATTTTATCAATGATCTGTTTCAAAATTTATAATTATGTCCGAGTCAAACATACATACGCCGTAAAACATCAGCTTGAAATACATTTCAGAAGATTCAAGGACACACAAAACTTCTAACACGAGTCAACAAAATCAAGAATGTCGGCGATTGTTTGTGAATATAGTGTGATTATATATCTGATAAAAACTAATACAAACGCAACAGGCAGATAAAAATTTAGAGCATTGCAGGTAGATTAAAATATTGCACCACTTATGGCGACTACAAACCATTTTTGAACATAAAGGTTGTAAAAATTAATAGATGTCTTGGAAAACTAATTCATTCTATTGATTCATGCAAATTGTTTTCAAGAAAATCTGCCTATATTTCTTGCATAGTTTGGTTCAAAATCACCCCCCCCCCCTGTTCTAAAGATTATTTTCATGTTTCTAAATCTGTAGGTCTTTTTAAACAATTAATTGAAATGAAGATACGGTTTTTCTAATAAAACAAAACACATTAAAATGTGAAACCGGAAAAGTGGCATTAATGACCGGAAGTTGTTTTTCGTTTTATCTTGCCTAATACAAATGCAGTCAGAAATACAAA
>BMAO01031086.1:0-21411 GCA_019973975.1 Trichonephila clavata | reverse complement strand
AAACACACATTAGGTGTGTTTTGTTCAATCCCGCGTGTATGTAATATCGGCACACGTGGTTGACTAGTTTTATTTATTTCACAAATTTATCACATATTTTCTACATAATTTGACACACCAACACACACGTGGACACAATAGATTTAATATAAATAGGAATGTAATTTAAATAGATTCTTTAAGAAACGATGTAATTAGGGATACGGTCCTGGAAGTGGTCGCACATCATCAGTGTCAAAAGCTATTTGCATCGATTCTGAAGAACAGTATTTACATCGACATTTCTCCAAAGATGACAGTAGAATTATCCAATATGGGTGAACTGAATTTATTTTCCATCTTTGTTTTAGTGGATCATTGTAGTTTGAACCCTTGTGATTCGTAATTATTTACTGTGGCCTGTAGCAGCAAAAATAGAGAATGTATAGGATATTTAATGACTCTAGTGGACTTAAATCTTCAAGACAACCATAACTGATTTTTTGAATATATTTTGAAGTTCAATGGCAGAAACAGCAAGAGTACGATTTGAACATAAACCATATATTTTAATTGAAGAGTATCCTGTTAAAATGTCATTGCAACATAAAGAGAATTTACTAGGCTTAAATTGCTGCAGGACTCAAGTGTACAGAAGTATCTTCATTTCAATATCAAAACAAGGAAGATTTTTGAAGTCTGAACAAAATAACCTTGTGAAAAAAATTCGATAATCCTCAAAAGAAAGCAATTGTTTAGCGAAATTTTATTAGAATAGAAATAATCTCCAACATTATCGGGTAAAGTTAACCACAGAAATAAATTAATTTTGGTTAAATACCGTGCGTTCCATGTCTATAGATTTTTGACATTCGTTGTATACAAGTCTTATTTCCTCTTCACAAATTAAACACATTATTTTAAACACTTTAACGTACACACCACACTCCGAACCAATAGATTTATTTCATTTTGACATTCGGAACGTTTTACGTTTATCGAAATTTTAAATAGAGATATTAAATAAAAAAATAAATTATCAAATCATAAACAAACGTGCAATTTGGGAATAGAGTTTACTAAAATTATTGTCAGGAAGTTTTCATGTCCAAGTAGGAGAAAGGAGGGTAAATGAAATAAACACACAATAGGAGTTTCTTGTGCAATCCACGTGTATGGCATCTCGACAAACATCGTTTACTTGTTTTATTTCTTTCACAAAGTAAACACATATTTTCTGTATTCTTTGAAACATTCAAACACAACACCACCTAATACATTTATATTCAAAGCAAGATTTCGAATTCATCTAGCACATAGATAGCTTTATCGAATTAAGAATGTTTGATCAAAATACAAGCAAACACGCAAAGTAAAGAATGAGTTTTAAAAAGTAATTGAAACATGTTTTTCTGTAACGATGGTGAAAGAATAGTAGTGTAAATAAAAACATAAATTTTATGTTGTAAAATCCGCTGCATAAAATTTCGACTCACCTGGTTGACTTGTTTTTAGTTCAAAAATTTAACAATTTTTCTTTCAAATACTCTTACACACCTAAACACACATCGAAAAATAGATTAATTTAAAGCAGAGTTCGAACAATTTAAATCCATCTAAATCTGAGATAGGATTATTCAATTGGAATAGTTAAACAAAACGTAAGCAAACCGCAAAGTAATGTCTGAGTTACATAAAATTATTGTAATGTAGTTTTCTTGTAACAGTGGAATGAAGGGGTGGTACAGGAAATAAACACACATTAGGTGTGTTTTGTGCAATCACACGTGTATGTAATATCGACACACGTGGTTGATTTGTTTAATTTAACACATGGTTTCAAAATACTCTTACACACCTAAACACACGTCGAAACAAAAGGTTCAATTTAAAACAGAACAATTTAAATCCATCTAACACTTTACATAGAGTTAATCAATTAAGAATAGTTAATCAAAACGTAAGGAAACATGAAAAGTAACGACTGAGTTTCATAAAATAATCGTAAGGTAGTTTTCTTGTAACTGTGGGAGGAAGGGGTGGTACAGTAAATAAACACACATTAGGTGTGTTTTGCGCAATCCTGCGTGTATGTAATATCGACACACGTGGTTGACTTGTTTATTTTATTTCACACACTGGTTTCAATATACTCTTGCACACCTAAACACACGTCGAAACAAAAGGTTCAATTTAAAACAGAACAAATTAAATCCATCTAACACTTAGATACGCTTAATCAATTAGAATAGTTAATCAAAACGAAAGCAAACATGCAAAGTAATAACTGAGTTTCATAAAATAATCGTAAGGTAGTTTTCCTGTAACAGTGGGCGTAGGGTGGTACAGGAAATAAACACACATTAGGTGTGTTTTGTGCAATCCTGCGTGTATGTAATATCGACACACGTGGTTGACTTGTTTAATTTATTTCACACATTTAACACATGGTTTCAAAATACTCTTACACACATCGAAACAAAAGGTTCAATTTAAAACAGAACAATTAAATCCATCTAACACTTAGATACGCTTAATCAATTAGAATAGTTAATCAAAACGTAAGAAAACATGAAAAGTAACGACTGAGTTTCATAAAATAATTGTAAGGTAGTTTTCCTGTAAAAGTGGGATGAAGGGGTGGTACAGGAAATAAACACACATTAGGTGTGTTTTGTGCAATCCCACGTGTATGTAATATCGACACACGTGGTTGACTTGTTTAATTTATTTCACACATTTAACACATGGTTTCAAAATACTCTTACACACCTAAACACACGTCGAAACAAAAGGTTCAATTTAAAACAGAACAATTTAAATCCATCTACACTTAGATAGTTAATCAATTAGAATAGTTAATCAAAACGTAAGGAAACATGAAAAGTAACGACTGAGTTTCATAAAATAATCGTAAGGTAGTTTTCCTGTAACAGTGGGGTAGGGGTGGTACAGGAAATAAACACACATTAGGTGTGTTTTGTGCAATCCAGCGTGTATGTAATATCGACACACGTGGTTGACTTGTTTAATTTATTTCAAATTTAACACATGGTTTCAAAATACTCTTACACACCTAAACACACGTCGAAACAAAAGGTTCAATTTAAAACAGAACAATTTAAATCCATCTAACACTTATACATAGAGTTAATCAATTAAGAATAGTTAATCAAAACGTAAGGAAACATGAAAAGTAACGACTGAGTTTCATAAATAATCGTAAGGTAGTTTTCCTGTAACAGTTGAAGGTGGTACAGGAAATAAACACACATTAGTGTGTTTTGTGCAATCCTCGTGTATGTAATATCGACACACGTGGTTGACTTGTTTAATTTATTTCACACATGGTTTCAAAATACTCTGCACACCTAAACACACGTCGAAATAAAAGGTTCAATTTAAAACAGAACAATTAAATCCATCTACACTTAGATACGGTTAATCAATTAGAATAGTTAATCAAATCGTAAGCAAACATGCAAAGTAATAACTGAGTTTCATAAAATAATCGTAAGGTAGTTTTCCTGTAACAGTGGGAGAAAGGCGTGGTACAGAAAATAAACACACATTAGGTGTGTTTTGTTCAATCCCGCGTGTATGTAATATCGGCACACGTGGTTGACTAGTTTTATTTATTTCACAAATTTATCACATATTTTCTACATAATTTGACACACCAACACACACGTGGTCACAATAGATTTAATATAAATAGGAATGTAATTTAAATAGATTCTTTAAGAAGCGATGTAATTAGGGATACGGTCCTGGAAGTAGTCGCACATCATCAGTGTCAAAAGCTATTTGCATCGATTCTGGAAGAACAATATTCACATCGACATTTCTCCAAAGCTGACAGTAGAATTATCCAATATGGGTGAACTGAATTTCTTTTCCATCTTTGTTTTAGTGGATCATTGTAGTTTGAACCCTTGTGATTCGTAATTATTTACTGTGCTGTAGCAGCAAAAATAGAGAGTGTACAGGATATTTAATGACTCTAGTGGACTTAAATCTTCCAAGACAACCATAACTGATTTGTTGAATATCTTTTGAAGTTCAATGGCAGAAACAGCAAGAATACGATTTGAACATTTACCCATATATTTTAATTCAAGAGTATCGTGTTAAAATGTCATTGCAACATAGAGAGAATTTACTAGGTTGAAATTGCTGCAGGACTCAAGTATATAGAAGAATCTTCATCTCAATATCAAAACAAGGAAGATTTTTGAAGTCTGAAACAAATAACCTTGTGAAACAAATTCGATAACCTTTAAAAAGAAAGCAATTGGTTTAGCGAAATTTTATTAGAATAGAAATCATCTCAAACATTGTTGGGTAAAGTTAAACACAGAAAAAAATTTATTCAGGTGAAATACCGTGCGTTCCATGTCTAAAGATTTTTGACATACGTTGTATACAAGTCTTATTTTCTTCACAAATTAAACACATTATTTTAAACACTTTAACGTACACACACACACTGTTAACCAATAGATATATTTCATTTTGACATTCGGTAAGTTTTACGTTTATCGAAATTTTAAATAGAGATATTAAATAAAAAAACAGATAATCAAATCATCAACAAACGTGCAAATTTGTAATTGAGTTTACTAAAATTATTGTCAGGAAGTTTTCAAGCAGGAGAAAGGATGGTAAATGAAATCAACACACCATAGGAGTTTCTTGTGCAATCCACGTGTATGGCATCTCGACAAACATATTTGAATTGTTTTATTTATTTCACAAAATAGACACATATTTTCTGTATTCTTTGAAACATTCAAACACAACACTACCTAATACATTTATATTCAAAGCAAGATTTCGAATTCATCTAGCACATAGATAGCTTTATAAAATTAAGTATTTTTGATCAACATACAAGCAAACACGCAAAGTAAAGAATGAGTTTTAAAAAGTAATTGAAACATGGTTTTTCTGTAACGGTCGGTCGAAAGAATAGTAGTGTAAATAAAAACATAAATTTTATGTTGTAAAATCTGCCTGCATAAAATTTCGACTCACCTGGTTGACATGTTTTGTTTAGTTCACAAATTTAACGATTTTCTTTCAAAATACTCTTACACACATAAAAACACACATCGAAAAATAGATTTAATTTAAAGCAGAGTTCGAACAATTTAAATCCATCTAAATCTGAGATAGGATTATTCAATTGGAATAGTTAAACAAAACGTAAGCAAACACGCAAAGTAATGTCTGAGTTACATAAAATTATTGTAATGGAGTTTTCTTGTAACAGTGGAATGAAGGGATGGTACAGGAAATAAACAACATTAGGTGTGTTTTGTGCAATCCCACGTGTATGTAATATCGACACACGTGGTTGACTTGTTTAATATATTTCACAAATTTAACACATGGTTTAAAATACTCTTACACACCAAAACACACGTCGAGACAAAAGGTTCAATTTAAAACAGAACAAATTAAATCCATCTGACACTTATACATAGAGTTAATCCATTAAGAATAGTTTATCAAAACGTAAGGAAACATGAAAAGTAACAACTGAATTTCATAAAATAATCGTAAGGTCGTTTTCCTGTAACAGCGGGAGGAAGGGGTGGTACAGGAAATAAACACACATTAGGTGTGTTTTGTGCAGTCCTGCGTGTATGTAATATCGACACACGCAGTTGACTTATTTAATTTATTTCACACACGGTTTCAAAATACTCCTGCACACCTAAACACAGGTCGAAACAAAAGGTTCAATTTAAAACAAAACAAATTAAATCCATCTAACACTTAGATACGGTTAATCAATTAGAATATTTAATCAAAACGAAAGCAAACATGCAAAGTAATAACTGAGTTTCATAAAATAATCTTAAGGTAGTTTTCCTGTAACAGTGGGAGGAAGGGGTGGTACAGGAAATAAACACACATTAGGCGTGTTTTATGCAATCCCACGTGTATGTAATATCGACACAGGTGGTTGTCTTGTTTAATTTATTTCACACATTTAACACTTGGTTTCAAAATACTCTTACACACCTAAACACACGTCGGAACAAAAGGTTCAATTTAAAACTGAACAATTTAAATCCATCTGACACTTAGATACGTTTAATCAATTAGAATAGTTAATCAAAACGTGAGGAAACATGAAAAGTAACGACTCAGTTTCATAAAATAATCGTAAGGTAATTTTCCTGTAACAGTGGGTGGTAGGGGTGGTACAGGAAATAAACACACATTGGGTGTGTTTTGTTCAATCCCGCGTGTATGTAATATCGGCACACGTGGTTGACTAGTTTTATTTATTTCACAAATTTGTCACATATTTTCTACATAATTTGACACACCAACACACACGTAGACACAATAGATTTAATATAAATAGGAATGTAATTTAAATAGATTCTTTAAGAAACGATGTAATTAGGGATACGGTCCTGGAAGTGGTCGCACATCATCAGTGTCAAAAGCTATTTGCATCGATTCTGGAAGAACAGTATTTACATCGACATTTCTCCAAAGATGACAGTAGAATTATCCAATATGGGTGAACTGAATTTCTTTTCCATCTTTGTTTTAGTGGATCATTGTAGTTTGAACCCTTGTGATTCGTAATTATTTACTGTGACTGTAGCAGCAAAAATAGAGAATGTATAGGATATTTAATGACTCTAGTGGACATAAATCTTCCAAGACAACCATAACTGATTTTTTGAATATCTTTTGAAGTTCAATGGCAGAAACAGCAAGAATACGATTTGAACATAAACCCATATATTTTAATTGAAGAGTATCCTGTTAAAATGTCATTGCAACATAAAGAGAATTTACTAGTCTGAAATTGCTGCAGGACTCAAGTGTACAGAAGTATCTTCATTTCAATATCAAAACAAGGAAGATTTTTGAAGTCTGAAACAAAATAACCTTGTGAAAAAAATTCGATAACCCTCAAAAAGAAAGCAATTGGTTTAGCGAAATTTTATTAGAATAGAAATCATCTCCAACATTATCGGGTAAAGTTAACCACAGAAATAAATTTATTTCGGTTAAATACCGTGCGTTCCATGTCTATAGAAATTTGACATACGTTGTATACAAGTCTTATTTTCTTCACAAATTAAACACATTATTTTAAACACTTTAACGTACACACACACACTGTTAACCAATAGATATATTTCATTTTGACATTCGGTAAGTTTTACGTTTATCGAAATTTTAAATAGAGATATTAAATAAAAAAATAAATTATCAAATCATAAACAAACGTGCAATTTGGGAATAGAGTTTACTAAAATTATTGTCAGGAAGTTTTCATGTCCAAGTAGGAGAAAGGAGGGTAAATGAAATAAACACACAATAGGAGTTTCTTGTGCAATCCACGTGTATGGCATCTCGACAAACATATTTGAATTGTTTTATTTATTTCACAAAATAGACACATATTTTCTGTATTCTTAGAAACACTCAAACACAACACTACCTAATACATTTATATTCAAATCAAGATTTCGAATTCATCTAGCACATAGATAGCTTTATCGAATTAAGAATGTTTGATCAAAATACAAGCAAACACGCAAAGTAAAGAATGAGTTTTAAAAAGTAATTGAAACATGGTTTTTCTGTAACGATCGGTCGAAAGAATAGTAGTGTAAACAAAAACATAAATTTTATGTTGTAAAATCTGCCTGCATAAAATTTCGACTCACCTGGTTGACATGTTTTGTTTAGTTCACAAATTTAACGATTTTCTTTCAAAATACTCTTACACACATAAACACACATCGAAAAATAGATTTAATTTAAAGCAGAGTTCGAACAATTTAAATCCATCTAAATCTGAGACAGGATTATTCAATTGGAATAGTTAAACAAAACGTAAGCAAACACGCAAAGTAATGTCTGAGTTACATAAAATTATTGTAATGGAGTTTTCTTGTAACAGTGGAATGAAGGGATGGTACAGGAAATAAACAAACATTAGGTGTGTTTTGTGCAATCCCACGTGTATGTAATATCGACACACGTGGTTGACTTGTTTAATATATTTCACAAATTTAACACATGGTTTAAAATACTCTTACACACCAAAACACACGTCGAGACAAAAGGTTCAATTTAAAACAGAACAATTTAAATCCATCTGACACTTATACATAGAGTTAATCCATTAAGAATAGTTTATCAAAACGTAAGGAAACATGAAAAGTAACAACTGAGTTTCATAAAATAATCGTAAGGTCGTTTTCCTGTAACAGCGGTAGGAAGGGGTGGTACAGGAAATAAACACACATTAGGTGTGTTTTGTGCAGTCCTGCGTGTATGTAATATCGACACACGCAGTTGACTTATTTAATTTATTTCACACACGGTTTCAAAATACTCCTGCACACCTAAACACAGGTCGAAACAAAAGGTTCAATTTAAAACAAAACAAATTAAATCCATCTAACACTTAGATACGGTTAATCAATTAGAATAGTTAATCAAAACGTAAGCAAACATGCAAAGTAATAACTGAGTTTCATAAAATAATCGTAAGGTAATTTTCCTGTAACAGTGGGTGGTAGGGGTGGTACAGGAAATAAACACACATTAGGTGTGTTTTGTGCAATCCTGCGTGTATGTAATATCGACACACGTGGTTGACTTGCTTAATTTATTTCACACATTTAAGGGTCTCAGGGGTGTTAAAAATGTTTCGAGAGCACAAAATATGAACAATTTTCGACTAGAAATAATTCTTTGAGGTTAAAATGAAATAATTTGATTCTTTTACACATTTTTTATAAAGGAATAAAGTTTCAAAAAAGTATAAAATGTCTAAAATATAATCATAATTTTAAAAATAATAAGCACATAAATATAAGAAAAAATTTTGTAAGAAACAAATAGCAAGTTTTACGACGCGCATGATATTTTCTGAAATAATAATTCTAATTACTAGAAATAAGTTTATTTATAAAGTCAAATATATCCTTATTAGATGGTAGCGATTAGATATAAAAAGAATAAAAAATAATATTTTTAAAAAATAAAAAAAGACATTTTTAAAAAAATTTTCACAAAATTTAATTGTTTTGAAATTTTTCAAAAAATTACAAATATGTAATACTATAAATAGCTAGGATTTAAAGATTATGATAGAGTTTATAATTGTGTAATGTTTTATGCATCAAAGTATGATAGTTTTTGAAACGCAATGCGCGTAAGTGAAAAAAAACACAAACTGAGAAAAAAGGCTTTAAAGTTTTAAATTGAATTTGAGAAAATAAATTTTAAAACTTACATGCTAAAATTCTCCACGATCATAGGATATGCCTTCCTGTTGCTCAAACAGCTCAATTTCTGTACTCTTTTTAATTTTTTTCTCTGCGAGCTTCAAACGATGACGTTGAGCTCCTCTTTCTTGAAATATCTTTTTCTTTTCGTAAAGATTCGACGATTGTCACGTTCAGCCAGGGACACACAAACATTTTTGTTAATTTTTAAGCCAAATTTCTCTAAAATAGTAATAAGTATTTGATTTCCATCATTAAAATGCTGGTTGCTAGATTTGCAGCAATCTCTGCAATCTGAAGGCTAGAATCAATCGTCTTCGGACAAAACTTCCAGATTAATGAATTTAAACTTTCATTAGGATTCTGTGTCTTACCTCCTAAGCATTTCTTCAGGAGTGCCAGATGATATAAGTCTGCAAATACAGGCTTAATTACATCTCGAACAGCTTTCGCAACGGAGGGTTTGTGTTTATAATTTTGTAATTATCAATTGCGGCATTATACTTACACTATGTATTTGGATTTGTAGGACAAAATCAGTGCATTGGTTCATCATCGGTGCTGCAAGAATGACCCCAAACAGCCCAAATGGCTTTCCGCATTTCCTTTACACTAGTAGAATTGCATCGAATAGCATTACCATAGTAATGCGCAAGCTTATCAATTAAACTATCAGTTAACCTACCTTTACCGCCTATAGTTTTACCATCAGATGATTTCTTCTTACCATATACTAATTTCAGCTTCCTAAGTCTGGTACCCATTCTCTTTTGCACATGGCCTACACATTCTATTTTCTGAATAAGATGGTCATCGCCGTATGGATTGTTTTCAGAAAGGGCATTGAATGTTTTTGTGTCGCCATCTCCTATGTAGTTCGAATATTTCAGGTTGTGAAGCTTTTCTGATCGATTAAAAATCCTCAACATCCCGTCAACCTCCATCTTACCAGCAGAGCCAGAATAATTTTTTCTACGTGAAATCTTATCCGCTCTTTGCCATTTATTGTACTTGATACCAAACTTTACCCCTTTATAACTGTCGCTTCGTTTGCAAAATGAGGACAACACTTCCCTATCCAAAACCTTACCTGTTTCGGCCCCATTAGAGTACATACTCCAATCAACGATGAATGTCCTCTCGTCTTCCAGGTCCCATCACCACTTACCGTTAAAATGTTATCAGGTAACGAAGAATTTTCTTCGACAGCTGCCCTGTTCATGCTTTCTTCGGCGACTTCCTTCATAACAAGTGAAAGTTTATTATTAATAACATCATATGATTTTTGTTCAACAGGACTAGGAAGACTCATTACAGAACAAAAGGTTTTTAATGACTCTAAACCTTGACCTATGCATCCCATTGCTAAAATAGATCTTCTGTTAATTTCTGGAGCATTATTTTTATTCCCAATGTTTTCACAGCTTGAAAAAGTACAAATACTCCCACATTTTTTACAATGTATTTCAAAATTCGAACATAAACCACGAGTGGATTTTTCATTAATTGTTAATGGTTTATGACATTTTAAACAGCATGGTACTGACGAAATAGAGCTAAAGGTTTAAATAAAATCAAAAATACGATATTCTTTGAAGTTTTCCCTTACCTTAACAAGATTTGACTTTAATGAAGTCTGAATTCCTGAAAGTTTTTTACTTGAAGCATTTTTTATTTCGGCACACTTACTTGTATTTTTCATTTCTGCACACTTCCTCGTATCTTTCATATCTGTAACATGTGAGTCACTTACCTTTAAATATTTATTTCCTCTAAATCTGTTCTTGGGGCATTGCCCAACGATTTTTTCAGAATAAAACAACAAATATCTTCGCTTTAGATAAGCGTTTTAAAAAAACGTGTGTGCTAAAGTAAACACAACAGAATCAAAACACAGCAGAATGAATGTGTTGAGTTGCAGGCTTCCTTCTGATCAACTCAAGCGCTTAAAATATTTCATGAGGCTTATTAAAAACAGAAAAATGAAAGGTATGCATAAATTTAAAAATAAATGGGCGTGGCATGTGTCCATTTAAAAGTTGTTATGACTAAATTGCTGTTTGCAATTTTTTGAATAACTTTCGAAGTTTTTAGAGTATTGTCACGTGGTTAGTATCAAAATGTTCAGAAAAAAATGAAGAACAAAATATACTTTTTTCGAAAATTCGAAAAAAAAAATTGTTAACACCCCTCAGACCCAATAACACATGGTTTCAAAATACTCCTGCACACCTAAACACAGATCGAAACAAAAGGTTCAATTTAAAACAGAACAAATTAAATCCATCTAACACTTAGATACGCTTAATCAATTAGAATAGTTAATCAAAACGTAAGAAAACATGAAAAGTAACGACTGAGTTTCATAAAATAATTGTAAGGTAGTTTTCCTGTAAAAGTGGGTGGTAGGGGTGGTACAGGAAATAAACACACATTGGGTGTGTTTTGTTCAATCCCGCGTGTATGTAATATCGGCACACGTGGTTGACTAGTTTTATTTATTTCACAAATTTATCACATATTTTCCACATAATTTGACACACCAACACACACGTGGACACAATAGATTTAATATAAATAGGAATGTAATTTAAATAGATTCTTTAAGAAACGATCTAATTAGGGATACGGTCCTGGAAGTAGTCGCACATCGTCCGTGTCAAAAGCTATTTGCATCGATTCTGGAAGAACAATATTCACATCGACATCTCTCCGAAGATGACAGTAGAATTATCCAATATGGGTGAACTGAATTTCTTTTCCATCTTTGTTTTAGTGGATCATTGTAGTTTGAAACCTTGTGATTCGTAATTATTTACTGTGCATGTAGCAGCAAAAATAGAGAGTGTATAGGATACTTAATGACTCTAGTGGACTTAAATATTCCAAGACAACCATAACTGATTTTTTGAATATCTTTTGTAGTTCAATGGCAGAAACAGCAAGAATACGATTTGAACATAAACCCATATATTTTAATTGAACAGTATCCTGTTAAAATGTCATTGCAACGTAAAGAGAATTTACTAGGCTGAAATTGCTATAAGACTCAAGTGTATAGAAGTATCTTCATTTCAATATCAAAACAAGGAAGATTTTTGAAATCTGAAACAAAATAAACTTGTGAAAAACATTCGATAACCTTCAAAAAGAAAGCAATTGGTTTAGCGAAATTTTATTAGAATAGAAATCATCTCTTAACATTATCGTTTAAAAATAACCACAGAAATAAATTTATTTCGGTTAAATACCGTGCGTTCCATGTCTATAGAGTTTGACATACGTTGTATACAAGTCTTATTTTCTTCACAAATTAAACACATTATTTTAAACACTTTAACGTACACACACACACTCCGAACAATAGATTTATTTCATTTTGACATTCGGAACGTTTTACGTTTATCGAAATTTTAAAAAGAGATATTAAATAAAAAAATAAATTATCAACTCATAAACAAACGTGCAATTTGGGAAAGAGTTTACTAAAATTATTGTCAGGAAGTTTTCATGTCCAAGTAGGAGAAAGGAGGGTAAATGAAATAAACACACAATAGGAGTTTCTTGTGCAATCCACGTGTATGGCATCTCGACAAACATATTTGAATTGTTTTATTTATTTCACAAAATAGACACATATTTTCTGTATTCTTTGAAACATTCAAACACTACACCACCTAATACATTTATATTCAAATCAAGATTTCGAATTCATCTAGCACATAGATAGCTTTATCGAATTAAGAATGTTTGATCAAAATACAAGCAAACACGCAAAGCAAAGAATGAGCTTTAAAAAGTAATTGAAACATGGTTTTTCTGTAACGATCGGTCGAAAGAATAGTAGTGTAAATAAAAACATAAATTTTATGTTGTAAAATCTGCCTGCATAAAATTTCGACTCACCTGGTTGACATGTTTTGTTTAGTTCACAAATTTAACGATTTTCTTTCAAAATACTCTTACACACATAAAAACACACATCGAAAAATAGATTTAATTTAAAGCAGAGTTCGAACAATTTAAATCCATCTAAATCTGAGATGGGATTATTCAATTGGAATAGTTAAAAAAAACGTAAGCAAACACGCAAAGTAATGTCTGAGTTACATAAAATTATTGTAATGTAGTTTTCTTGTAACAGTGGAATGAAGGGATGGTACAGGAAATAAACAAACATTAGGTGTATTTGTGCAATCCCACGTGCATGTAATATCGACACACGTGGTTGACTTGTTTAATATATTTCACAAATTTAACACATGGTTTAAAATACTCTTACACACCTAAACACACGTCGAGACAAAAGGTTCAATTGAAAACAGAACAATTTAAATCCATCTGACACTTATACATAGAGTTAATAAATTAAGAATAGTTAATCAAAACGTAAGGAAACATGAAAAGTAACGACTGAGTTTCATAAAATAATCGTAAGGTAGTTTTCCTGTAACAGTGGGAGGAAGGAGAGGTACAAGAAATAATCTCACATTAGGTGTGTTTTGTGCAGTCCTGCGTGTATGTAATATCGACACACGCGGTTGACTTATTTAATTTATTTCACACACTGTTTCAAAATACTCCTTCACACCTAAACACAGGTCGAAACAAAAGGTTCAATTTAAAACAGAACAAATTAAATCCATCTAACACTTAGATACGGTTAATCAATTAGAATAGTTAATCAAAACGTAAGCAAACATGCAAAGTAATAACTGAGTTTCATAAAATAATCGTAAGGTAGTTTTCCTGTAACAGTGGGTGGAAGGGGTGGTACAGGAAATAAACACACATTAGGTGTGTTTTGTGCAATCCTGCGTGTATGTAATATCGACACACGTGGTTGACTTGCTTAATTTATTTCACACATTTAAGGGTCTCAGGGGTGTTAAAAATGTTTCGAGAGCACAAAATATGAACAATTTTCGACTAGAAATAATTCTTTGAGGTTAAAATGAAATAATTTGATTCTTTTACACATTTTTTATAAAGGAATAAAGTTTCAAAAAAGTATAAAATGTCTAAAATATAATCATAATTTTAAAAATAATAAGCACATAAATATAAGAAAAAATTTTGTAAGAAACAAATAGCAAGTTTTACGACGCGCATGATATTTTCTGAAATAATAATTCTAATTACTAGCAATAAATTGATTTATAAAGTCAAATATATCCTTATTAGATGGTAACGATTAGATATAAAAAGAATAAAAAATAATATTTTTAAAAAATAAAAAAAGGACATTTTTAAAAAAATTTTCAAAAAATTTAATTGTTTTGAAATTTTTCAAAAAATTACAAATATGTAATACTATAAATAGCTAGGATTTAAAGATTATGATAGAGTTTATAATTCTGTAATGTTTTATGCATCAAAGTATGATAGTTTTTGAAACGCAATGCGCGTAAGTGAAAAAAAACACAAACTGAGAAAAAAGGCTTTAAAGTTTTAAATTGAATTTGAGAAAATAAATTTTAAAACTTTCATGCTAAAATGCTCCACGATCATAGGATATGCCTTCCTGTTGCTCAAACAGCTCAATTTCTGTACTCTTTTTAATTTTTTTCTCTGCGAGCTTCAAACGATGACGTTGAGCTCCTCTTTCTTGAAATATCTTTTTCTTTTCGTAAAGATTCGACGATTGTCACGTTCAGCCAGGGACACACAAACATTTTTGTTAATTTGTAAGCCAAATTTCTCTAAAATAGTAATAAGTATTTGATTTCCATCATTAAAATGCTGGTTGCTAGATTTGCAGCAATCTCTGCAATCTGAAGGCTAGAATCAATCGTCTTCGGACAAAACTTTCAGATTAATGAATTTAAACTTTCATTAGGATTCTGTGTCTTACCTCCTAAGCATTTCTTCAGGAGTGCCAGATGAGATAAATCTGCAAATACAGCCTTAATTACATCTCGAACAGCTTTCGCAACTGAGGGTTTGTGTTTATAATTTTGTAAATTATTATTAATTGCGGCATTATACTTACACTATGTATTTGGATTTGTAGGACAAAATCAGTGCATTGGTTCATCATCGGTGCTGCAAGAATGACCCCAAACAGGCCAAATGGCTTTCCGCATTTCCTTTACACTAGTAGAATTGCATCGAATAGCATTACCATAGTAATGCGCAAGCTTATCAATTAAACTATCAGTTAACCTACCTTTACCGCCTATAGTTTTACCATCAGATAATTTCTTCTTACCATATACTAATTTAAGCTTCCTAAGTCTTGTACCCATTCTCTTTTGCACATGGCCTACACATTCTATTTTCTGAATAAGATGGTCATCGCCGTATGGATTGTTTTCAGAAAGGGCATTGAATGTTTTTGTGTCGCCATCTCTTATGTAGTTCGAATATTTCAGGTTGTGAAGCTTTTCTGATCGATTAAAAATCCTCAACATCCCGTCAACCTCCATCTTACCAGCAGAGCCAGAATAATTTTTTCTACGAGAAATCTTATCCGCTCTTTGCCATTTATTGTACTTGATACCAAACTTAACCCCTTTATAACTGTCGCTTCGTTTGCAAAATGAGGACAACACTTCCCTATCCAAACCCTTACCTGTTTCGGCCCCATTAGAGTACATACTCCAATCAACGATGAATGTCCTCTCGTCTTCCAGGTCCCATCACCACTTACCGTTAAAATGTTATCAGGTAACGAAGAATTTTCTTCGACAGCTGCCCTGTTCATGCTTTCTTCGGCGACTTCCTTCATAACAAGTGAAAGTTTATTATTAATAACATCATATGATTTTTGTTCAACAGGATTAGGAAGACTCATTACAGAACAAAAGGTTTTTAATGACTCTAAACCTTGACCTATGCATCCATTGCTAAAATAGATCTTCTGTTAATTTCTGGAGCATTATTTTTATTCCCAATGTTTTCACAGCTTGAAAAAGTACAAATACTCCCACATTTTTTACAATGTATTTCAAAATTCGAACATAAACCACGAGTGGATTTTTCATTAATTGTTAATGGTTTATGACATTTTAAACAGCATGATTCTGACGAAATAGAGCTAAAGGTTTAAATAAAATCAAAAATACGATATTCTTTGAAGTTTTCCCTTACCTTAACAAGATTTGACTTTAATGAAGTCTGAATTCCTGAAAGTTTTTTACTTGAAGCATTTTTCATTTCGGCACACTTACTTGTATTTTTCATTTCTGCACACTTCCTCGTATCTTTCATATCTGTAACATGTGAGTCACTTACCTTTAAATATTTATTTCCTCTAAATCTGTTCTTGGGGCGTTGCCCAACGATTTTTTCAGAATAAAACAACAAATATCTTCGCTTTAGATAAGCGTTTTAAAAAAACGTGTGTGCTAAAGTAAACATAACAGAATCAAAACACAGCAGAATGAATGTGTTGAGTTGCAGGCTTCCTTCTGATCAACTCAAGCGCGTAAAATAATTCATGAGGCTTATTAAAAACAGAAAAATGAAAGGTATGCATAAATTTAAAAATAAATGGTCGTGGCATGTGTCCATTTAAAAGTTATGACTAAATTGCTGTTTGAAATTTTTTGAATAACTTTCGAAGTTTTTAGAGTATTGTCACGTGGTTAGTATCAAAATGTTCAGAAAAAAATGAAGAACAAAATATATTTTTTTCGAAAATTCGAAAAAAAAAATTGTTAACACCCCTCAGACCCATTAACACATGGTTTCAAAATACTCCTGCACACCTAAACACAGATCGAAACAAAAGGTTCAATTTAAAACAGAACAAATTAAATCCATCTAACACTTAGATACGGTTAATCAATTAGAATATTTAATCAAAACGTAAGCAAACATGCAAAGTATTAACTGAGTTTCATAAAATAATTGTAAGGTAGTTTCCTGTAACAGTGGGCGGTAGGGTGGTACAGGAAATAAACAAACATTAGGTGTGTTTTGTGCAATCCCACGTTTATGTAATATCGACACACGTGGTTGACTTGTTTAATATATTTCACAAAATTAACACATGGTTTAAAATACTCTTACACACCTAAACACACGTCGAAACAAAAGGTTCAATTTAAAACTGAACAATTTAAATCCATCTGACACTTATACATAGAATTAACCAATTAAGAATAGTTAATCAAAACATGAGAAACATGAAAAGTAACGACTGAGTTTCATAAAATAATCGTAAGGTAGTTTTTCTGTAACAATGGGCGGTAGGGGTGGTACAGGAAATAAACACACATTAGGTGTGTTTTGTGCAATCCTGCGTGTATGTAATATCGACACACGTGGTTGACTTGCTTAATTTATTTCACACATTTAACATATGGTTTCAAAATACTCCTGCACACCTAAACACAGATCGAAACAAAAGGTTCAATTTAAAACAGAACAAATTAAATCCATCTAACACTTAGATACGCTTAATCAATTAGAATATTTAATCAAAACGTAAGCAAACATGCAAAGTATTAACTGAGTTTCATAAAATAATTGTAAGGTAGTTTTCCTGTAACAGTGGGCGGTAGGGGTGGTACAGGAAATAAACAACATTAGGTGTGTTTTGTGCAATCTCACGTTTATGTAATATCGACACACGTGGTTGACTTGTTTAATATATTTCACAAATTTAACACATGGTTTAAAATACTCTTACACACCTAAACACACGTCGAAACAAAAGGTTCAATTTAAAACTGAACAATTTAAATCCATCTGACACTTATACATAGAATTAACCAATTAAGAATAGTTAATCAAAACATGAGGAAACATGAAAAGTAACGACTGAGTTTCATAAAATAATCGTAAGGTAGTTTTTCTGTAACAATGGCGTAGGGGTGGTACAGGAAATAAACACACATTAGGTGTGTTTTGTGCAATCCAGCGTGTATGTAATATCGACACACGTGGTTGACTTGCTTAATTTATTTCACACATTTAACATATGGTTTCAAAATACTCCTGCACACCTAAACACAGATCGAAACAAAAGGTTCAATTTAAAACAGAACAAATTAAATCCATCTAACACTTAGATACGGTTAATCAATTAGAATACATAATCAAAACGTAAGCAAACATGCAAAGTAATAACTGAGTTTCATAAAATAATTGTACGGTAGTTTTTCTGTAACAGTGGGATGAAGGGTGGTAAAGGAAATAAACACACATTAGGTTTGTTTTGTGCAATCCCACGTGTATGTAATATCGACACACGTGGTTGTCTTGTTTAATTTATTTCACACATTTAACACATGGTTTCAAAATACTCGTAAACACCTAAACACACGTCGAAACAAAAGGTTCAATTTAAAACTGAACAATTTAACCCATCTGACACTTATACATAGAATTAATCAATTAAGAATAGTTAATCAAAACGTGAGGAAACATGAAAAGTAACGACTGAGTTTCATAATATAATCGTAAGGTAGTTTTTCTGTAACATTTGGTGGTACAGGAAATAAACACACATTAGTTGTATTTGTGCAATCCTGCATGTATGTAATATCGACAAACGTGGTTGACTTGTTTAATTATTTCACACATGGTTTCAAATACTCCTGCACACCTAAACACAGGTCGAAACAAAGTTCAATTTAAAACAGAACAATTAAATCCATCTAACACTTAGATACGGTTAATCAATTAGAATATTTAATCAAAACGTAAGCAAACATGCAAAGTAATAACTGAGTTTCATAAAATAATTGTAAGTAGTTTTCCTGTAACAGTGGATGAAGGGTGGTACAGGAAATAAACAACATTAGGTGTGTTTTATGCAATCCACGTGTATGTAATATCGACACAGGTGGTTGTCTTCTTTAATTTATTTCACACATTAACACTTGTTTCAAAATACTTACACACCTAAACACACGTCGGAACAAAAGGTCAATTTAAAACTGAACAATTAAATCCATCTGACACTTAGATACGTTTAATCAATTAGAATAGTTAATCAAAACGTGAGGAAACATGAAAAGTAACGACTGAGTTTCATAAAATAATCGTAAGTAATTTTCCTGTAACAGTGGGTGGTATGGTGGTACAGGAAATAAACACACATTAGTGTGTTTTGTTCAATCCCGCGTTTATGTAATATCGGCACACGTGGTTGACTAGTTTTATTTATTTCACAAATTTATCACATATTTTCTACATAATTTGACACACCAACACACACGTGGACACAATAGATTTAATATAAATAGGAATGTAATTTAAATAGATTCTTTAAGAAACGATGTAATTAGGGATACGGTCCAGGAAGTAGTCGCACATCATCAGTGTCAAAGCTATTTGCATCGATTCTGGAAGGACAATATTTACATCACATTTCTCCAAAGATGACAGTAGAATTATCCAATATGTGTGAACTGAATTTCTTTTCCATCTTTGTTTTAGTGGATCATTGTAGTTTGAACCCTTGTGATTCGTAATTATTTACTGTGCCTGTAGCAGCAAAAATAGAGAGTGTATAGGATATTTAATGACTCTAGTGGACTTAAATCTTCCAAGACAACCATAGCTGATATTTTGAATATCTTTTAAAGTTCAATGGCAGAAACAGCAAGAATACGATTTGAACATAAACCCATATATTTTAATTGAACAGTATCCTGTTAAAATGTCATTGCAACATAAAGAGAATTTACTAGGTTTAAATTGCTGCAGGACTCAAGTGTATAGATGTATCTTCATTTCAATATCAAAACAAGGAAGATTTCGAAGTCTGAAACAAAATAACCTTGTAAAAAAATTCGATAATCCTCAAAAAGTAAGCAATTGCTTTAGCGAAATTTTATTAGAATAGAAATCATCTCCAACATTATCGGGTAAAGTTAACCACAGAAATAAATTTAATTTGGTTAAATACCGTGCGTTCCATGTCTATAGATTTTTGACATACGTTGTATACAAGTCTTATTTTCTTCACAAATTAAACACATTATTTTAAACACTTTAACGTACACACACACACTCCTAACCAATAGATTTATTTCATTTTGACATTCGGAACGTTTTACGTTTATCGAAATTTTAAATACAGATATTAAATAAAAAATAAATTATCAAATCATAAACAAACGTGCAATTTGGGAATAGAGTTTACTAAAATTATTGTCAGGAAGTTTTCATGTCCAAGTAGGAGAAAGGAGGGTAAATGAAATAAACACACAATAGGAGTTTCTTGTGCAATCCACGTGTATGGCATCTCGACAAACATATTTGAATTGTTCATTTATTTCACAAAATAGACACATATTTTCTGTATTCTTGAAACATTCAAACACAACACTACCTAATACATTTATATTCAAAGCAAGATTTCGAATTCATCTAGCACATAGATAGCTTTATCAATTAAGAATGTTTGATCAAAATACAAGCAAACACGCAAAGTAAAGAATGAGTTTTAAAAAGTAATTGAAACATGGTTTTTCTGTAACGATCGGTCGAAAAATAGTATGTAAATAAAAACATAAATTTTATGTTGTAAAATCTGCCTGCATAAAATTTCGACTCACCTGGTTGACTTGTTTTGTTTAGTCACAAATTTAACGATTTTCTTTCAAAATACTCTTACACACCTAAACACACATCGAAAAATAGATTAATTTAAAGCAGAATTCGAAAAATTTAAATCCATCTAAATCTGAGATAGGATTATTCAATTGGAATATTTAAACAAAACGTAAGCAAACACGCAAAGTAATGTCTGAGTTACATAAAATTATTGTAATGTAGTTTTCTTGTAACAGTGGATGAAGGGTGGTACAGGAAATAAACATACATTAGGTGTTTTATGCAATACCACGTGTATGTAATATCGACACAGTGTTGCTTCTTTAATTTATTTCACAATTTAACACATGTTTCAAATACTCTTACACACCTAAACACACGTCGAACAAAAGGTTCATTAAAACAGAACAAATTAAATCCATCTAACACTTAGATACGGTAATCAATAAGAATATTTAATCAAAACGTAAGCAAACATGCAAAGTAATAACGAGTTTCATAAAATAATTGTAAGGTAGTTTTCCTGTAAACAGTGGATGAGGGGTGGTACGGAAATAAACATACATTAGGTGTGTTTTATGCAATCAAACGTGTATGTAATATCGACACAGGTGGTTGTCTTCTTTAATTTATTTCA
>BMAO01031085.1:0-121060 GCA_019973975.1 Trichonephila clavata | reverse complement strand
GTTATTCATATTTATGTATATATATACGAATAAATAATATTTCATAATATATATTGTATGTAATTTTCTTTACTCTTTGTTCCTGAAGCACTATTGCCATTTGCACCAAACACTCAACAATTTTTAACACCACTAAAGATTTTTAAATCGTCAAACCACACCCATTCTTACCTGTTGCGCCAAATAAATTTTAAAGATGTTTAGTTTTGAGTTAAAAATTTTTAAAGTTTACTCTGGTGCAAATGGACATTAGTGACCCACGAGCTTGTACTAAAAAAAATATGAACAGAATTTGACCAAAGTCTCAGAAAGGTTCGCCATCCCTGCTATAGAGCATTGTGACTAACTCGTGCCTGCATTTCGGGGGAAAATAAGGTGTGGCGACATCAAAGCCATTTACCGAAACAGATTACACATGTTATGTATGTCCTAGGTATAAAAAAAACCATAAATAATCTTTTTTTTTTTGACAAACAATGTCTGATATGGACAATTTGATCCCCCATACGCCAATCTGGACAACTTGATCCGCCATATGTCAATCTTGACTAGTATTTTTTGGGAAAGTTCTGCTAATAAGTAGACGTCACAACACGAATCTGTTTGTGTTATCGTAGAAAACAATTAGCAATATATACAAAAATGATAGCAGTGCATTAGCACATAAAATCTCATCAAAATCTTTTATAAAAAATAATTATTACAGAACATTAAAACATTACATTACAGTAAGAAATCCACTTAAATACATAATTACATTTTTTTCAATCTGTTTACATGATAAAAATGTATTTGTTTTTAAAATAGAATGGGAATCAACTGATTTTTTTTTAATTCTCTGTAGTGTATATAAACAATAAACCCAGATTTCCTATTAAGTTATTCATAATAAAACACCAAAATCAGATAACGTAGCAATTGCTCTTTAAACCAAATAGACAATTGTTAATTTATTATATATTGATAACCACTTACATTCTCATAACATTAATTTCTCATTAAATTGTAAGAATTGTATTTTAAAACTTAAATGTAATTTTATGAATAAGATAAAAGAAACACTGCGTAGAGGAAAACTGCAACTTGTTTAATACAATTTTTGAGATTCTATTTTAAAATCAAGATTTTATATTGAGTAATATTGGTTTCAAATTCCTTTGGAGCTCTAAAATACATGTTAAGAAAAGAGTGAAGAGTCAGAACTGAAGGGATAGCTTAAGTCGTCATTAACAAAACTGACTACAAAAACAGTTATTTTTTCTTAAGAAAATATTATAAGACTATTTTGGAATTCTAGTTAGGAAAAAAACCCATAACTTAAAGATATTATCTAATTATTTTTCTTTAATTTATAATATAACATTTATTTAATTTAATTTAATATAATTTAATTTAAATGTAATACTACTTACTTCCTCACACTAGATAAATTTCATTTTTATAGGTCCACCCGAAGAGCCCAAGAATTGCATCATAACAAATAGTACTTACCATTGTATATACTTAGAATGTGAAAGAGGGCACGACGGAGGATTGCAGCAGCTCTTCCAACTGGAAGTTTTTGGAACAGATTCAGACAAGTTCATTGCCAACGTGACCGCTCACAATGCACCGGTTTTCTCTATTTGCTCATTGCCTCCTAAGGAATCATTTGTTCTAGTCGCATACGCCATTAACAACAAGGGTAAAAGTAAACAGATATCGATACATGCCAGCACTACGAGCTTGAGCGGAAACAATGGTAAGTTTAGTATGCTTTCAGTATTAATTATAATGATTTGTGCAATTGGCTTTTAATTTGTGCATTATATAGCTTATTATGAACTTAGGAAAGTTATAAAAACTGATATTGGCAGGAATTAAATCATATCTTGAAAAAATATTTTTATTTAACAAGGACAAGTATCCAACTACCCTAAAATTGTGAATTTTGCCAAAAATTGACAATTTTTTTATCATTTTTTATACGTCATCTTATTAGTTTTATAAAAATACAAATTTTATTATTTTCGTTCACTAGAACAAAAACTACAATTGTTTTAGTAAAAGCAGATGCTATTACCTTAAGGAAGATGTCATACGTTTTACTCGAAATGTGTTCTTTTTTAAATACTCAAACGGGGCCATCGATAGCTAAATAGTTTTAAAAGTAATTATCTGAGACGTTTTGTGTATGTTCTGTATAATAGTAGAAGTGTTTTAACTTTTAGATTTATCAATCAGTGTTTTATTACAATGTTTACAGCCCCTTATGTAAATATAATCACTGATTTTTTAAGCAATTTCATATAATAAATAACAAAGATGAAATACTCTAGCTTTAATAAAAATTGAAATATATCTTGTCCTGAAGGTCATTTCAAAAATAAATAACATAGCTATGCATCAGAATTGAAATTGAAATCTATTCATAAATGTTTGGTACAGAATAGGACGCGTTTATGTTATTTTTTGTCAATTTTACCCATTTTTTCCCATTTTAGTAATAATAATTTATTTTTGTCTTCTTAACTTAAGCATATTTTTCTTAAAATTTACTAAACAAATCTAAAAACAAAAAAAATCCCCATATCTTCATTTTTTTTAGAAAAAAGTTGTCGCAAGTAACCGGATACCTTAAAAAAATATATATAAATATGGATTACTTCTTTTCTTTAGGTTTTATAAAATATCCTTTTAAAATAATTAGTTTTTTTTTTAAATATATGTCATGAAATCGGAAGTGTAAGATAAAAAAATTTTAAAATGTCTCTTTTGTTAAACCGTAATATGTCACAAAATTTCGTACGCATCTATATATTTCAAATTAACGTTTAGTCTAATTAATTCATACCTAAATTATATAATTACTTTGAACAAATAAAGATAATTCGACAGAATAAGAAAGTTTTAAAATATCGTTATAAGCTACTTCAATATATAGCTTAAAAGTATTGTGTTTTCTCTTTAGTAGTAAGAGAACATAAATATTACAATGTGATTATTTGTCAAATGAAAATAAATTGAGACGACATCTTTCGAAACATAAAGTTAAATTTTAAGAAGTAGATGACTTTACCTCTTCTTTAGAGTAACACATACAAGGCCGATATTTCTTATTCGGTGAAAAATATTTTACTTGAAAGAAAATTTTGTACGGACTTTTACTTTTTTCAATTATAATAAATGAATAATACGAGTAAACTGAAAGACAACATTCTTTTCGGATTCATCAAGAAATTTTACATTTGGTTATTAGACATTTTCATGTTTTTTTCCCCCTTTCTATGTTATGAAGCCTTGTTCCAGTACTTATCTTCAACTTTATGAGCCAAATATTAAATCAAACATTTTTATTGATTCTTAGGAATTAACTGAAAAATTCCCTGAGCAGCTAATTTAATATTTAGATAAACTGTACCCATGTTCAAATTTTTGGGGACATTCATGAGAAAAAAAAATTAAGAATTTCAACATGATGAAAATACAGTGGTGGCAAAAAGTCCTGAACACACTCATTTTTTAGCGTAATTTTTGTGTTTGACTTCAGTTTTTGTTGTGAAGTTATCGCACTATCTTAAATATTGTTATTGATTTCAATGTATTTTTTTATACTGATTTCAAATCTACTACTAGTTTCTTAATGACTAATTTTTTTTTTGTAAAGCTGCCTGAACACAATAATGTGAAATATGTGCAGAATAAAACAATATAGAATTACATAATATGCAAAGAAAAATAACACGAAAATTGACAAATACGGTATATTCAAAAAGCATTTTGAAAATTACATTGTTGTCACATGTTAGAAAATCAATATTTTATGGGCCAGCCGTTTGCTTTAATTACGGCTCTACATCTTTTTGGCATGGAATGCACCAATTTCAAAGGAAGATCTTTCGTGACAATATGGTTGAAGGAAAATATTAACGCTTCAATTAATTCATGTTTGTTTGAAGGTTTTTTCTTTGAAATTTCATAACCAATTTTAAACCATAAGTTCTCTATCGGATTAAGGTCGGGAGACTGTCCTGGCCAGTTTATTCTATTCACAGTATGGTCTTTCAACCATTTCTGGACTATCTTTGCACGATGACAAGGGGCGTTATCGTCCTGAAAAATCCATGACTGATTCCCAAAAAGATATCTTGCAGTTGGTAGCAATTTATTTTGTAGTATTTCAATGTAGTCCATGGCTTTTACTGTTCCGCTAACGATGTGAAGTCTTCCAACACCATGAGAAGACATGCAACCCCATACCATCACTTTTGTCGGGTACTTTACTGTGGGCTTCAGACACTGGAGGCTGAATTCCTCAAGAGTGCGTCGTCTTACATAGGCACTACTTTGGTTGCCAGAAATACAAAACTGACTCCTCGTCACTAAATATTTCCTTTCCCCAGCCTTTAATAGTCTATAATGAATGTTCCCTTGCCCACGTCAATCGCCTCTTGCTTTGAATTTCTGTCAGTAATGGTTTTGGGCGCACTTTACAGCCTCTTAACCCAATTTCCAGCAGTCTTCCTCTAACAGTTCTTGGGCACACACTCTCATTTGATGTCAAAGTCCATTGTTTCAAAATTTGCGAGGAATTAAGATTTCTGTTTGAAAGTGAAATTCTGCGCAATAACCTGTCTTCACGTAAAGATGTTTTTCTTGGTCGCCCTGATCGCTCCCTGTCCACTATAAAATTTGTTTCAGAAAATATTTTCAAAGTTCTCACAACAGTAGAAAGGCCACATGGTACTTTAGCAGCAATTTGGAGCATGGAATAACCTTCTTCCTTCAAATGTATTATTTTGTACCTTTTATTCTCAGGCAGATATGAAAATTTAGTGATAATTCCGATATTTTCCACAAACGTACTTCAAATTGCTTTCAATACACTATTTTCCACAAGCACACACAACTGCATTCAATACAATAAACCACGTTTCTTGAATAACGGAGCATTTCATTGGGGGAAAACACACTCACTCATTCTTACAGTGACCTTGTGCTTTCTTGTCAAGGTGTTTTCAACATATCAATGAAACTATTTACTTTTGATGAAATCTACAAACAGATTTGAATTCAGCATGAAAAAATACATTAAAATCAATAACAATATTTAAGATAGTGCGATAATTTCACAACGAAAAATGAAGTCAAACACAAAAAATACGCTAAAAAATGAGTGTGTTCAGGACTTTTTACCACTACTGTATTATCAAGTAATTGGATTTCAGTTGAAAATTTCAATTCTTTGATGTAACATTCGCGATCGACATTTAACTAACAATAAAGACGTTAAATAATTCGATTTTTGAAGCATTCTTAAATAAATAAAACAAATTTAAATTTCAATATATTTTAAATCCTAGCAATACTGCTTCATACTGAATAAAAGTTTTTGTTATCTTCAGTTAAAAATTCCAAGACTTAGATTTAAGTAAATAGTAGTACAATATTCAACAACATATTAAATTTCTATCTTAAAATAAATGCATTACATAAAAGGAAAACTATTTGTTGAAACTCTACTTAATTAAAATAGAATAAAAATGAAATTAAATGGAAGAAATAATATCCCTTTGCAACGTGTAAACATTACTAAAATAAAAGCGAACAAAAAAAATTAAAAAATATAAATAAAAGACAATAAAAAATATACATGACTTTCGCAATAGTGTTTCCTTACTTACACAAATAAATTGCTTGCATATTACAGTGCATTATTATTTAATTTTCTTTACGAAAAAGTTAATGTTGAATGTTACTTTGATCAAAGAGTGCTATTCAAAAATTTATAATAATTACAAGAAATATCGCAGTTTATTCCGATATTACAGAAAAAATATGAGTTTTTTACTTGATTAGTATTATAAATTTATTCATACAAATTATTTCCAACATATTTAAAGTACATAAATTTAACTTTTTTTTAATGACAATTGCTGGAGTTCGTTGTATTACTTTTAAAAGTAGGATCTGATTTTAATAACATAATTTCACACACACAATATTCATATATATATATATATATATATATATATATATATGAATATTGTGTTTGTGAAATTATGTTATTAATATATACTACTATATATATATATATATATATATATATATATATATATATAGTAGCCGTTAATGTCACTTAACCCTATGCCACTTCCCAAAAGATTGATTTTCGTAGAACTTGTCCTTAGTGGAAATTTATCCGTGAAATGAGCCAGCCTGCTAGTTTCAAGTCTAACTGTTCAAAAGTAAGAAAATGTATCTGCAACTAAGCTTAACCCCTCGCAAACTCCCTTTTATTGGATATCTCTACTCCATAAAACTAATGTGCTTACCATATCTAAAAACAGTTCGTCTAATAATTCAAAAACGGGAATATTTGTCTGTAACGCTCCTTCACACTTAACAATCTCCCTCCGCCCTTTGCATGGTGATTCTCATAAAACTCCCTTGTAGCGGATATCTTCTCTCCGAAAAGTACATGCCTAATCAATTTCAAGTTTTTAGATTTATTCTTTCTAAAACGGAAATATTTATTTGTAATCCTGTTCCTTAATCTCTCACTACGTGCCTGGGGGTCAAATTTTGCAATATAATTTTTTGTAATGCATCTGTATTCCATGAAAAAACTTGTCAAAATAATTTTATCAGCTCTCTAGGTCTAATAATTAATAAATAGGGGCATTTAAATATAACTTCTTTTACCCCCCTGGGACATTTTCTTGGGAGTTGATTTTCACAAAACTTCTTTTGTTGCACGTCTATACACATTGAAAGGAACATTCCTAACACTTTTAAAGTCTGTTGGTCTAATATTTCCAAAATGAAAATATTTAATTATAACTCCTCATAACCCCTTAGAGGGAGGGAGTGAATATTAACATCGCACTGTTCAGTTACACGAGGGCTTTTGGCGACGGTCCGAGTGATTTCGAACCCTGGTCAAGCGACGCTGACGACACCTGAACTAGCACCCCATCTCCTAACTACCACACCAACGGGAGGACGTTTGAACTCTCGACAGATTTAACGTGCATCGTTCCCCTATACGGCGGGTCTTCAGTGGTATTGGGATAGAACTCATGACACACTAGCCATGATCCGAGTAACACCTTGGAACAGGAAAACTACACTTTAGGCTGTAAATATAAGAAAAACGTACATTTACTTAACCTTTTTTCATTACATTGACTTAACCTCTTCTATGAGACCAACTATCGATATCTATAATTCTAAATTTGGTTTTAAAAATTGAAAAGATACGTACAAAACAATGCAAAAGACACAGATACAAGAATACCCTAACGGGGTATTCTTGCCTATGACGTACGGGCAGAGCAGTAGAGCAGTTTGAATTCAAATATTTTTCTATAATCCTTTAAGGATTTAAATATATATATTCATTTTCCACACTTACACACACACACACACACACACACACAAAAAAAAAAAAAAAAAAAAAAAAAAAACACAAAAAAAAAAAAAAAAAAAAAAAAAAAAAAAAAATATATATATATATATATATATATATATATTCTATTTTAGATATCAAGCAAATAAATTTTAGTTCCGTTTATCAATTCAATACTACAGTGAACAATTTTTTTTCTAATAGAAAAAAAATTATCATCAACCTTATAATAACTGTTTTTTAAGTATGGAATTAAATTAAATTGTTTTCATAAAATCACTACTGATTTACAGCTCCTAACTTGTCATCAAAACTTTTTTCGTATCTTCAAAATTTGTTCTCTTTCCGTGAACAACTACTTCTTTTTGCAAAATGTTCTATTGAAAAGTGCATTATTCCGTAAAATATTCGTATATCTTAAATACTTAAGTACATAAATCATGTTCTAGTGTTTATATTTTCTGTGGCTTTTCGATACATGAAGATGGCTTAATGTTTTTAAGTCGTAAGCCTATTTTTAATAAAAATAATAAAAACAAATCCTAAAAGAAACTCTCTGTTTTCTCCTTGAAAAAAGTTTGAAAACAAGTGGTACTTTAAAGAGATTTTAAAAGTAAATGTGTGGTTAGAAAATAATAAATCTTACATTTATTCACTTGAGATTATTTAGAATAGAAGCTCCAAGAAATGACTCGAGAAGTTCTAAAGAACAAATATAACCTTTTTCTTTTCAAATTTTAAGCAAATATTTAACACATATACCATTTTTCTTCTAAAGATTTTAACTGAATATTAAGAAGGTTTGAATGGTTTCAGATGTGTAGAAGTCTTCTATTCCATTATTTCTTCATTATTTTCTTCTAAGCACTAAAATTATACAACATTTATTAAACTTATGCTATTTAGAAACATTTGAACATTAGAAATTTTTAATTAAAGTAATAGTTTATGGTTAAAAACATAAGAGAATATATTATTGTACATGTGTCTTCTGTATAGTGTGAGAAATTGAGACCACGAACGTGTAAAATAATTACCAAAATTTCAAAATTTTATTTCAATTTCAATTCGGAATACAGGTAAGACGCGCGTAACGTAGATACAGGTAACGTAACGCGGTAGATACGTTCCTCAAAAAAGCCGTGTTATAAGAAATCGTGTTGTAGGAGTTAACTTGTGACGTGTAGATATTAACAGAAAAATGTTATGGAAAAAATACTCAATATCTGAAACGCGTTGCAGCGAAATCGCGTTGCACAAGTATCGCAGTGTAGGAGGCTTAGCTGTATTCAAAACATATTGAAAAGTCATTTTTCTTGTCACAAGTTTTATATTTTAATTTCTAAATGCGATATCATTCAAATCAGCGTTTCTCAAACAGTGGATTGCGCCTCCCTGGGAGGGGAACGTGATAACCTCTCTAGGGGGGGGGGAGTGAGCATATCGAAAATAATATATTTCAAAAAATTAATTTACTGAAATTAAGTAAAACAAAACACTTTCTGTCATAACAAAAAAACATTTACATCGATATAATTTATACATATAATCTGGAAATACTACGTCAATGAATATAAGAGCTTCAAGACTTTTATTAGCTATCTTCGGTACTATAACCAAATTTCAAAATTTTTTGATTAATTTGCTGTAATCCCACAATGAAAGAGTTTTTTATTCTGTTTCTTTTTAAAGCTAAATTTCTACTTTTTTAGAGAAAAAACAACCAGACCCAAAATAAAAAAAAAAGTTTTATAAGATAAAAAATTCATCACTGTTATTATTATCGAAATACCGTATATTAGCTGTAGGAAGAAAATGAAGACTTTTAATTCACTTTTCACCCAGACAGTAGAATAAATTTCCTGATCATCTAATTCACCTTCGAACTTATTGGTGTTTATTTTCATTTAGGAAAGTTGTAGAAAGTGTATTTTTGTTGCGTTTTTTTTCATGTAAAAGGGTGTTATGATATTTGGGAAATCTCAGCGAGCACTTTGAAAGATTATTGACTAAGATTTATTTTTAAGTATTCACAAAAGTATGAAGTACAAGGAAAAACGTTTAACATAATTCTTTTTAGAACTAACATTCAGATTTTTATATTGAATACACTTCTAACCCGAAAGCAGTCATGCAGGGCACAGAGCAGATTTGTCCATCAGGCGCTTTGAGTGGGCACCCAGATAAGCTGGATTTAACCGAATCAGAGCCTCTACTTGGATCCAACAGTGCCAAGAGTTCCCATAGATCTTCTGTGCCCTGGGCCCGAAATTAGCTTAAACCGGCACTATTTTTGTCCTTTATGAAAGTCACGCACCTTTAAAGCAATTAAGTTCAGTTTTTGATTAAATTTTTTCTCAGATAATCAAAGAAAAATTAAAAGTCCTTGAAAGTTGGTAAGTATACTTTCTCTTAAGTTATTCACTGGAATTACGATTTTTATCGTGCACAATAAAAATAATTATAGAAAAAGAATGGAGTGACTCAGTCACCCATTAACATTAGTATCGAGTGCGTGCCTGCTCCCGCGTTAAAACATTTTGAAGTCTTCTCGTTTTAATTATTGAAAATAACACAATTACTCTCCATATCCTATGTACAGCAACATAGACTGACTAGACTATTTTTCTAATGATATTTGTACTTTAAGAATTTGATTATGGAGGAAATAAATCTTATTTTTATAAATATCATTTTCTAATATGTTCCAAATGAAAAATTAGAATATGGAAAAATAACAATAAGTATCTTATTACTTAAAAGTAATATATATATTACTTTAAACTAACATATGCATAATTTAATACGTATCTTGTTAATGTGTATGGTTTATAATTAAAATCGTACTGTAGCTTTAGCGTTATGCAATACGGCATTCTTCGGGGTTTTGCAGATTCGTTTTAATTAGTCAATGAATTCATCTACAATAATAGTTCAATTAATGTTAATAACAAAACAACTTTAATAATCTATAAATTACCAATTGGTAAATTGGTTCGGAGCTGGTTATAGCGCCAACTACTCGCTTCAAAGGGGTTCATACATTTAGTAAACAAAACACTTTTTTTTACAAAAACAAGGGTTGCAACAATTTTCTGGCGTAAATAGCCATCGCCAAGGGGTCGATGAACTGGGGTTTTAACAAGCGTCAAAGTACATTATTATTGAATTCCATACATTATTATTGTATTGGGGAGCGATAAAATATATATGATTGAAAATTGGGTCGAATACTGAAAGTTTGAGAAGAACTGATTCAAATCTTTTATGAAATATGATTTACCACAATTTGCGAGGAAATTTATTTTAAAGTACTTGTATAAACTAACAGTAATTTATATATTATTTGTTTTCCTTCGCTGAATTGTTTTGATATAATATTAATATGTTTTATTTTCCCTTTGTAGTTATGGCAATTTATTTTCAAAGCTTATAACATCTGAAAAGAAAACAAAAGCTATTATTATAGTTTATGTATTGGACTTAATTCATACTGCTTTCAGAATCAATAACGCTCCTTAAACATAGTTGTAAATAATAATAAAAATTTAAATTTTAAAAATACCGCTCAGAAATAAAATTTATTATAGCTATTTCCTGATTAAAAGAAGAAATTTGCAATAAGTGATTTTATTATAAATTTGCTTTTAGGTAAGCGGCAGGCAAGTCATAAATATGTTTAAACTAAATATGTCTAAGTTATACATAGTTTAAAAATACAGCTGATAAATCTAAAAAAATATTATTATAAACTTCAATTTTTCATATTTACAGCATTTAAATATATTTTTAATTATAATTTTATCTCTCATGTTCGTATAAAAAAAAGATTTAAAATAGAATTTCGGGAAAAAGAAAAAAACTCTTAAAATTTTAGTTTTGTTCAAAACAAACAAAATTCTTACAGTGTAAATTCCAAACATATGTAATTTAAATAAATAACTTATTTTTTTTAAAAAAACTGATTTTGTTTGTACTTTTAAATAAGGTCATAAAATCCATTAACCATAGGATATTTCAGTTTGAAATACAAATTCTTGTTTTTAAAAGATATGAAGAAAATATTTGTTCACAGGCACGCAGGCACACAAATATACCGTAATTGATTACTAAAGACAACTTTTTTATCTTGATACATCTACATTTTACTGCATGTTTTGTTTAAAATGAATGCATATATCGTATTATACTGTTGACATGCACTGTGTCGTAATATATAAACCTTCAAAAGAATAACACACGTTACGCATTTACTGAACTTATTAATTCTGTTAGTGTAATAAGTAATGCTTTGGGACTTTTTTTTTGCAGGTATTCAAAAATTTCAAATACTCATTTACATAATAAATGGTTGATTTCTTGGAAAAAATCTTTAACTGAAATCTTTGTAATCCCTTATTATTTATGTATTAAAAACCTAAAAAATTTACTATTTTAAATGCTTCATTAAGTTAAGGGGTATCAGGGGTGTTAAAAATGTTTCGAGAGCACAAAATATGAACAATTTTCGACTAGAAATAATTCTTTGAGGTTAAAATGAAATAATTTGATTCTTGTACACATTTTTTATAAAGGAATAAAGTTTCAACAAAGTATAAAATGTCTAAAATATAATCATAATTTTAAAAATAATAAGCACATAAAAATAAGAAAAATTTTTGTAAGAAACAAATAGTAAGTTTTACGACACGCATATTATCTGCAGTAATAATTCTAATTACTAGCAATAAGTTGATTTATAAAGTCAAATATATCCTTATTACATGGTAGCGATTTTATATAAATAGAAGAGAAAATAATATTTATAAAAATAAAAATAATTAATTTTTGAATTTTTTTTAAAAAAAATTTAATTTTTTTGAAATTTTTCAAAAAATTACAAATATGTAATACTATAAATAGCTAGAATTTAAAGATTATGATAGAGTTTATAATTCTATAAAGTTTTATGCATCAAAGTATGATAGTTTTTGAAACGCAATGCGCGTACGTGAAAAAAACGCAAATTGAGAAAAAAGGCTTTAAAGTTTTAAATTGAATTTGAGAAAATAAATTTTAAAACTAACATGCTAAAATGCTCCAGGATCATACGGTATGCCTTCCTGTTGCTCAGACAGCTCAATTTCTTTACTCGTTTTAATTTTTTGGCTCTTCGAGCTTCAAACGATGATGCTAAGCTCCTCTTCCTTGACGTAAAGACTAGATGATTGTCAGGTTCAGCTAGGGACACATAAACATTTTTGTTAATTTTAAGCCAAATTTCTCTAAAATAGTAAAAAGTATTTGATTTCCATCATTAAAAATGCTGGTTGCTAGATTTTCAGCAATCTCTGCAATCTGAAGGCTAGAACCAATCGTCTTAAGACAAAACTTCCAGATTAATGAATTTAAACTTGCATTAGGATTCTGTGTCTTACCTCCTAAACATTTCCTCAGGAGTGCCAGATGAGATAAGTCTGCAAATACAGGCTTAATTACATCTCGAACAGCTTTAGCAACTGAGGGTTTGTGTTTATAATTTTGTACATTATTATTAATTGCAGCATTATACTTACACCATGTACTTGGATTTGTAGGTCAAAACCAGTGCATAAGTTCATCATCGGTGCGGCATGAATGACCCCAAAGAGCCCAAATGGCTTTCCGCATTTCCGCTACACTAGTAGAATTGCATCGAATAGAATTACCATAGTAATTCGCAAGCTTATTAATTAAACAATGAGTTAACCTACCTTTACCGCCTATAGTTTTACCATCAGATAATTTATTTTTACCATATACTAATTTAAGCTTCCTAAGTCTTGTACCTATTCTCTTTTGCACATGGCCTACACATTCTATTTTCTAAATAAGATGGTCATTGGCATACGGCTTGCTTTCAGAAAGGGCATTGAATGTTTTTGTGTCGCCATATCCTATGTAGTTCGAATATTTCAAGTTGTGAAGCTTCTCTGATCGACTAAAAATCCTCATTATCCCGTCAACCTCCATCTTACCAGCAGAGCCAGAATAATTTTTTCTACATGAAATCTTATGCGCTCTTAGCCATTTATTGTACTTGATACCAAACTTTACCCCTTTATAACTGTCGCATCCTTTGCAAAATGAGGACAACACTTCCCTATCCAAAACTTTACCTGTTTCGCTCCCTATTAGAGTACATACTCCAATCAACGGTGAATGTCCTCTCGTCTTCCAGGTCCCATCACCACTTACTGTTAAAATGTTATCAGGTGACGAAGAATTTTCTTCGACAGCTGCCCTGTTCATGCTTTCTTCGGTGACTTCCTTCATAACAAGTGAAAGTTTATTATTAATTACATCATATGATTTTTGTTCAACAGGATTAGGAAGACTCATTATAGCACAAAAGGTTTTTAATGACTCTGAACCTTGACCTATGCATCTCATTGCTAAAATAGATCTTCTGTTAATTTCTGGAGCATTATTTTTATTCCCAGTGTTTTCACAGCTTGAAAAAGTACAAATACTCCCACAGTTTTTACAATGCATTTCAAAATTCGAACATAAACCACGAGTGGATTTTTCATTAATTGTTAATGGCTTATGACATTTTAAACAGCATGATACTGACAAAATAGATCTAAAGGTTGAAATAAAATCAAAAATACGATATCCTTTGAAGTTTTCACTTACCTTAACAAGATTTGACTTTAATGAAGTCTGAATTCCTGAGATTTTATTACTGGAAGGACACTTAACCTGTATCTCTCCTTTCTGCAACATTTGTATCAGGACATACCTTCATGAATTGGTTCCCACTAAAGCTTCTTTTGTAAGGACGCTTACCTGAAAGCCTAGGATGTATATTTTCCATTTCAAATCAAAAGATAAATAATGTTTTGACTTTCGATAACGATTTCAAACAACGTTGTTTTGAATTTCGATAACTTATTACAAACAACGTGGTAACATTACCAAAATAGAATGTAAACACAGAAAGAATGAATGTGTTGAGTTGCAGGCTTCCTTCTCAGTTACCCAAGTGTTTAAAATATTTCATGAGGCTTTTTAAAAACAGAAAAATGAAACGTAGGCGGAAATAAAAAAAACTGGGTGTGGCATGTGTCCATTTAAACACTGTTATTACTAAATTGCTGTTTGGATTTTTTTTAATAACTTTCAAAGTTTTTGTAGCACTATCACGTGGCTGGTATCAAAATGTTCAAAAGAAAATGAAGAAAAACATATATATTTTTTTTCAAAAATTCGAAAAAATGCGAGATTAATACCCCTGAGACGCTTTAAGTTACATAAGATTACAAATGGTTATATGCAATTATACAAATCAAATCTATTCAAATAAGAATTCGTATAAAAATAAAATAAATAAATAGAAATATAGTAGTGTTATATTAAAGCAAGGTAATTTTTTTACCCAAGCGAATCAGGTGAGAAGTCCACTTTGTTGACATTCTTGTAAAGTTACGTAATCCAACACATTTTTATAGAAGTTTTTCCATCTGCTTAAATTATTTATTTCAATTCGACTCTATTATATATATATATATTTCTTTTTCCGCATAAAATTATTTAACACCAAGCAAACATATTTCAACATAAAGAAATATCTCTCGTAATTCATTTAAAAAAGAGAATACTTTACGTTATTTATTTCCAGTTATTACATTTCTAGCTATTTTAAATCGCATTATTTTAATGAAGAAAATGTTCCTTTCAATAATATCCGGGCACACGTATTTAATGATTGCACCAAGGCTTCATTCTCGATTCAATTCCACAAAACCACTCTACGGAGGGAAAAAAATCCTGATTACCAGTCGCTCTCTCTTCTCTGATTTTTTTTTTCATTTTATCCCTTTCAATCCTAGCCATTTACCCCGACTTTACAATGCGATTAAAACTCCCCACCTCATCCCATTAAAAAAATCGATGCTTCCTGAGACAAGAAACGAAGAAACAGAACTAAAAATGGGAAGTTACATGAAAACGACGGAAAGCCAATTTTCTCTTGCTGGCTTGTTTAGTCTAAGGCAAATCGAAACCTGCATCAAATTATCAAAAGCGATGTTGGAACCAATTTCTGTTAATAGTGTGACCTTTTGTTTGGCTCAGATTTGACGGTACGGGAAGATAGAGAGGAAAAAGTTTGTCAAGACCCATACCTTTCATAGAAAATGTAAGAAGAAACAGTAAACAATAAAGAAATAAATTCCGATATTTTCGATGAAAAGAGTATGCTTTTTTGCTTGATCTTAACTAGATAGGAGTGTATATCGATTTTGTATATATGCATTCTGACTTTTTCACCTAGAAAGCAAAAAAAAATGTATTTCGTTTGCAACATTCATGAAATACGAAGTAGGGAAATCGAATTAATTCTGGCAGTACTTTATTCAAGATTCAGTGTGTTAAATAAACAAAGGCGTAATGTTCCAAATGTTTGGTTATTTCTGAATTAGTACATAGAGATGCTCGTATTGTGACATTACTGACATTTGAGATACATTCACTTAATTATTAACCACTATCAAGCAATGAGGATGATATTTTAAATATTATCCCCGAATCAGTAAGCGTTCTTAGAAGGCAATGCTCATTTCGATTACACACGAAGTATTCTTTATTATCACTGTTTCAATCATTTAATTGCAGTCGATATGTGTTGCAAATGGTTAAGATCGTGATATATTATGTCAGTGCTCTTACGGTTGAATCGTAGGCTGAATTCTAAATTTCTATCAAAAATTATCTTTGCATTCTGACTTGGGTTTCTTTCCCTGGAAATCATATGATTTCTGTACTTTTTCTATTCCAGGGAATTAAACTTCCTTCCCGGAATTTCCCGGGAATCACACGGGGCTTAAATTATCTATGATGTAGCTATTTTTGGCTTGACCTTAGATTTTAATCTCGGACATCGTTAACTGACCCTACTGTGGCAATTTGCGATCGTTCACCTCGAACTTCTGGACGAAGGAAAGTTTGTTACCTCAACTGTTCGGTAAAAGTGTAATATGAGAAATTCGGGGGTGAAAATTTTTCCAGTTACTGTATCTGTCCAGATTAATTCTTGTTTATATGTGTATCGAGCTTCGTTAACAAGAAATATTGAGTTATTAAAGTAATCGAATTTCGTTGCCAACCAGCACGATGTGATCGAAGTTCCAAGATCTAGATTTATGTGGATAATGTAAATACTAATACTTAAAACTATTATATATTTAATCTTTAAATTTTTTTCGGATACTTTGTCTTTATTATGAGTTATTTAATTGAATCAGCAGTTTGAAGAAGGGAATGAACCCACAAACTGTTTGGGGGAGAAAATATTTTTTTAGCAATCACGCAATTTTTCTTGTTTATTATTTTTCTCGACTTCACTTTCGTGTGAGATTATTATATTAATATTTATTTATATTTATTTAACAATAGTACAGCAATTCCATAAACAAGAAATTGGTTATAGAAATAAAATATCTTAAATTCAATAATTAATATTTTTAACGTATATAATCATCACTTCAGCAGCAAATGAGTTTTCAAGTATATGAAAATGCAGTGCTTCTCGAACTTTGAGTATTTGCGACCCAGTTTTCTTTCATAATTTTCCTCGTGCCCCCCCCCCGTACAATGACATTGTATCGAATGTAATAATAATGTAATTTGATACTAAAGCTACAATGCGACTTTAATTATAAAACGTGTAATAACAGGTGTTGATGGATGAAGGAAGGCAGATGAGCTTGGTTATGTTATTCCTATTTCAACGAGAACTTCGTTAGGAGTAGTGTATTTAGTTCTATTAGTCAGAGATCTAATGTGGCCGTGGTAGCCGAGTGGTCAAGGTATCGGATCGAGGCTGGCTTGTCACGAATTCGAGGCCAGTACCACTAAAGACCCACCATATAGGGGAGCGCTGCACTTTAAATCTGTCGAGAGTTTAAACGTCCTCCCGTTGGTGTGGTAGTTAGGAGAGGGGGAGTGGTGTCAGCTCAGGTGTCGTCCTTGTCACTTGACCATGCTTCAAAATTACGAGGTCCGTTGCCAAACGCCCTTGTGCAACTGAACAGTGCGTCGTTAATATTCACTCATTCAGAGATGTAATTTATCTTAGATTAGTTGTCTTTTATCCTGTTGTATCTTGCAATGAAATAATCTGATAATAGATTTAAAAAGTTGCCTTAGAACTGTAAAACCAGCTAGGAAAATAATAATAAATTAACGGATTGAGTGGAATAAAGATGTTTAATATTTTCACCCCTGCTGAAATGGATGTAAACTTATTTCATTTCTAATATATTTAATCATGGTGTAATAATTAACACCATAACCGCACAAATTATCAAGATAAATGCTAAATTTTGGATACGATAATTGTATATGGCAATCCCATGTAAGCCAGTGTTTATTATTAAACTTGCTCCTCGTTTACTATTGATAAATTTAGTATCAAATACATAGAGTAGTACTGATAAAATTTTAGTCATTGTAAATGTGTATTTTATTATGTATTATGTCAGAATGTAAATTGCTTTGCTTCCTTTCAGTAAATTAAAAATAATTTTAAAAAAATCTTTTATTTTTAATTTTTCGATATGCTCGAGCCCCCCTTGTAAGATTGTCACGCCCCTCTAGGGGATCGCACCCCACAGTTTGGGAAACGCTGTCTTAATATTTATCTCTTAGTAGCAACATTAGAGAAATAATTGATTCAGCTTTGACTGGTTAATTTTCAAACGCATGTGCGTCAGAACATTAATTTTAATTAATATTTTTCAAGTGGGAATTTTTTTCCTCGAGATTTTTAATTTACAAAATATTTAACTCTAATATTGTTTTCATGCCTGAGTGATAAAAGTATAAATTGCTTATGCTTACTGAAATTCTATTTCAAAAATGAATAATCAATTTATTATATATTTCTTGCACTTTTTAGCTTAATTTTGTAACTTATATGCATCCTTATTTTATATAATTATTATTAATTTTTTAAAAAAATAACTTGTCTTTATTTTTTTTTAAATTTTGACGTATTTTTGGGAATCTCGGGAACGAGAATTACATTCCCGGGATTTCCAGGACATTCCCGGAAATTGAAAAACCCGGGAAATCAGAAACCCTAATTATGATTATATTGCACTTTAAATTGGTGGTGTACCCACCACTGCAAAGAGAGGGAGCTTGGGGATCGTGGTGTTAAATTTGATGCCATCCACCTTAAGTACACATTGATCATGTTCATCGCAGAGTTAAGTAAACATGGTTCATGGCCCTCGCGTCACTTATAAGTACGACGTATACATTGAAAATGAATTACTATGAAATCAATGTTTGAACTTATTACTTGATTGAACGCCACCAATTAAGAAGGCTGAATCAGAATATTGAACTTTTCACTCCCTGATGATCTTTTTTTTTTTTCTTTTTCTGTATAGAAAACAGTTAAGTGAATTTTTAAGAAGAAACTTTTCACTTCCAAAATACTTTTACCTTCAAGTATTTTTTAAAAAATTTTTTAAATTGGTTATTTAGCGCAATGTGTCTGATCTCTATATATAATGCAGGCATATACTAATATTGTATTTTGTACATAAATACAAGGGGTGATCAAATGAAAAGGTACGAAACGACGTGGTAGGTACAAATGTAGACTTTATTCAAAATATACACCATAGGCCTGAGCACAACGATCCCACTGATGAACAAGCCGCAGGATTCTTTGTTCCCAGAATTCCTGTGGCTGTGACGAGACCCAGTCCTTCACAGTGTCCTTGAGAACGTCGTCCGAGTTGAAGCGCTTTCCTTTCAGGTGTTTCTTCAGTGGACCAAACACATGGAAATCGCAGGGTGACATGTCCGGACTGTAGGACGGATGGTCCAACGTCTCCCATTGGAACTTGTCCAGTTCCATTTGTGTGACTCTGGAGACGTGTGGACGCGCGTTATCATGGAGCAGAACCACACCCTTCGTGAGCAGCCCGGTCTTTTGTTCTTGATGGACCTGCGTAGGCGTCGGAGTGTCTCACAGTACACATCGGAGTTAATGCTTTTTCTGTGCTCGAGTAATTCTGTGCTCGCATCATTTGGACGCCGCTTTTTATAAGAGCTTTTGCTCTCTCCTGCGCATGCGGCACCCGCGCATGATCCGATCCCAGTCAGAGTTTCCAATGGCATCCCGAGATGTCTCGCTACATTCTCCTTGGCGGAATATGCAAATATTTAACTGTTTCATTCTTATGTAGTTTCGTACCTTTTCATTTGATCACCCCTTGTATATCTTCAATATGAATATTCTTCAAAATGCTCGTTTTAGTAACAATTGCTTCATTTACATAATAGAAGCTCAAACTATCATCATTTTTGATATTCATATAGTTATGTGTTCGTAGTTTATTGCACAGAATTAAAAAAAAACATTTAGAATGAAGTCATAGAATCTTTCTGGATAAAGACCAATAACACAGATGATGTAGTCAAATTTAAACACCGACATTTTTATCATTTTCTCTCAAAATGCAATATCCCCCCCCAATTAAAAAATTAACGTATCTATTATTGCAGATGATAATAAATAGGTATTATTGTTTTGACATTTTTCTTTTCCTTTTTAACGTATAAGAGGTTGGATCGTTTTAAATTCGCTGTATACACATTCTTTGTAACCACAAATCTTTCATTTTAAAATTCTGTCCACGCAAAGTACTTAAAAAGAATACTTTACCGATTTTGCTATATTCTTTACCAAGCAAGCAATTCCGAAATTATTCCTTTAAAGCCTAGCAACGAAACTAGGTTAATGTTAGACTATAATATCTAAAAAATAAGTTTCCGTATAACCAGATAAGCCATTCGTGCCTACTACTTTGATGTATCACTCGATCAATTCTAAGATACCCGCAGGGGAATATATTGCTTGCTTCAGTTATTCTAGAGAAAGAGCTTTAAGCCATATTTTGATGCAGAATACGAGAGAAAAATTTATATTTCATGCTTCAAATGGTTTTCAAAACAATCACAATAAAAACAAACATGAAATGTTTAATAATGTTGGTGTTCTGCATGAAAATATTATGAGATGGGTGGATTCCATTTAAAACATACTTATAGGAAGGATTGTTTCTTATAGAATGTATTTTATTCTTATTATTTTCATAACTGTTATTAAAATGAAATAGTTTTGCACTCAGAGAAAAGAATCCTTCAAAATTTCTTAATCTGGACACTTAAGTACTTTTCATGAGGTTATTTATAATGAGTAAAAATTCCTTTGTAAACTTCCTAATGAAATTATTTGTATGCTGCTATGAATAACATTTGAAAAATTGGAATTTGTAAGGGATGTGAATGTATCTATGCTTTTCTTATCTTCTTTAATGTAAAACGCATAAGTATGAACGATTCCTTTTTCTATCAAACAAATGAAGATCTCCAAATTTAAATTTCATTGAATTTTTACTCACTATTTGTTTCATTCAATTATAATTTTAAGAAAAACATTCTCATTCATTAAATAAAGAAAAAAAATAAATAATGGATTTTTACGAATTTGTTAAAAGAGGACCATTCAGTTTAATTGAAATAGAGGGCGTTGAAAACAACAAAAACCATGTTAAGCCATTGTTATTTGAGATTAGAATTAAGTTGAATGTAATAGTCACTTTCTTTTTATAGAAACATAAACATTATAATAGAATAAAATGAGTTAATTTATGCACCACTTCAAAATCATTACTCCTAATTTTTGAAGATGCTTAAATGAAGGTTCACCTATAATTTATAATTTTATATATTTTATGAAAGGAATGGAAATGGAAAGAAATGAAGTAAGTGAGTGAGTGAATTTTTACATCACACTGTTCAGCTACACGAGGGCTTTTGGCGATGGACCTCACAATTTTGAGCCACCTGAGCTGGAACTCCCCTTTCCTAACTACTGTACCATATCAAGAAGAAATGAAGTAAATTGAATACAAAAACTGATAAAATGAATGCCGAAGTGATTATAAGTACACTGTGTAAGCAAATTATTTCAAGTGCTTTTAGTTTGAAAATATCAGTTTTTAACACACACACTTATAAATATATATATATATGTTAACTTATGTTGATAAAGTCTCTGCTAATTATGCAATAATATGTAAATATTTTTATAGTAAATTATTAAGTGATCATATTTTAAAGAATAATGCATTTCAAAAGTCGATTCACAGTAATAGAGAAGATGATAATCGTCTTTTGGCTTTAAACAAAAGATTAAATATTCATCTCAAAACTATTAAATACCCACGAATTTTTTTAACACCAAAATTCCACAAAAATCCAATAAAATTCCGTAGTATTACTAATGGGTATAATACATATATAACGAAGTCTGGGAAGATTTTACAAACCCTTCTTCAAAATACTATCGATGGCTTTCAACACACAGCAATAATTAAAAATAGCTTAGAGATTGTTAGAGTCACGGGGGATATGACAGTTTTTTCCATGCACGGCTTTGACTTCGAGGACCTATTTAATTCTATTGATATAGATGATATGATTAGAGTTCTACATTTAATTTATGATAAATATGATTTGCATAATTCAATGAAAAAGGAAAAATTTGATATCCTGGTTAATCTTGTTTTACAAGAAAATTTCATAGCATTTGATCAAAATCTTTTTAAACAGATCAGAGGATTACCTCAGGGTGGTCCTGCCAGTAATAGTTTAGCTAACTTATATTTACATTTTTTTGAAATTGATCATATTTTTGATGATTCTTTCTTATTATACCGTTATATTGATGATGTAATAGTTTTTGGTAAAAATAGTGAATTCAAACCAAATATTATGTTCTACCCTGAGAATCTCAACCTTCTTAAAACTAATTTTAACTCTAATATGGTTGAATTCCTAGATTTAGACTTGCATCTTATTGACAATAGAGTAGTCTGTAACATTTATGACAAAAGAGATTCTTTTAGTTTCCATGTAATTAAAATTCCTGTATGGAACAGCAATTTGCATCTATCAATTTACAGAAATATTGTTTTGAATTTTTTACTTAGGAATGATAACTTAACTACCAACAAAATAGATAAATTTAATAATATCAAGAAATTCTTCCAATGCTGCTTAGATCATGACTATCCTTTTAACTTCTTAAGAACATATATTCATCACAAATACATTAATCGTCTTGCTATTTCTGATTTCAAAACCACCATACAACAATAGGATTTCAAAGTCAGCATTTTAGTGGTTTTGCTGTGAAGATTCTGTTTTAACACTCTTCACACAGTTTATTTTTTAAACACCCTTCTTAAAAATCCTATAATATGAAAAATTTCTACATTTTTAGCAACCAAACCAAATTTCTACATTTTGACAACCAACCAATTTTCTACATTTGTGACAACCAACCAAGTTATAGCCTACAAAATTTGAATGTAATCTTTCTTGGCGTCTTCCTTACAAGCTGGTATAAAGGATGCGTTTAAGTGCAATTTAGATTTTTAACACAACATATATAAGCTTTCCATCGGTTTCAAGAGTGTTGGATCTCTCTGTGAGCAGAAGTTTTAAAATCTTTTTGGAAGAATCCTTTTACTGGGTAATTCTTTTGATATTTTCTGCTTAAACATTTTGGGAGAATTTTTGCTTAATAGTAGTCGGTTGTTCTTTCATATTTCTATGAGATTTTTTATACTTTGGATTTTTTATATTTTGGATTTTGTATACTTTAAATTTCTATTTATTTTATTTTGGTCTTTCCTACCGAGTTGCAAAGGGGAAGGTTGGCGCCTTCAAACTAGTTTAACCCCACTTATTCGGTCCTAAGTCCGAAATTGCATTTTGACTCGCTAGCTTCTTATTTGTATTTCATTAGATTTGATCTTAATTTTTTTTTTTTTTTTCCCCTGTTATGTTCTATTTTATATATAAATTTTTTCCATATATATATATATATATATATATATATATATATATATATATATATATATATATATACTAAATTAGATCTAAAACGAAATCTGTTTACTCTCATATTTTATTTTCCATAACTTAGACGAATCTTTAATTAAACAATTAATCATTTCTCAGAAAAGATATTCAAAACATAACACTTTTCCTCTCAGCTCTTTAAATTGGATAGTCTTCGTATGTACGATCCCATTCTTTACTTTCGAATCGAAAACATAAACATTTAAGTGTTATTTAGTAGTTCTGGAAATATATATTTATACAGTGCATTCGAATTTCAGAATCCTATCGTTCACTTGGCGTGGATTTGTCTCAGCGAAAAGATGTGCCCCTTTCTCGCTGAATAAAACTGTTTCTGACAAAAGCTTCATGTTGACGTGAAACTTCATATACATATATCTATGAAACAATTATACAAATTACCATCTATTTGTTTTATCGTTATATTAGGTAGACTCACATTAATACTTATTAAATTCTTTTTCAAAAATGATATTAAAATAATAAGGTGATTTACTTATTTGTTGTGCCTTAACAGATGTCGGAACTGAACTCAGTGGCACAACAGCCCATGAGGGCCTACTGTGCCTATCTCAGTTTATGAGACCTTAAGTACTGGGGTACACGTGCAGATGTTTTGATCGAGTGGTCAGTCTGACGCAAAACCCCAGTGTTCAGTTCTGAAGCAAGCTTGGTATTCATTTATCGACCAACTGAAGGGATGAAAGGATGTCTCGATCTTGCTCAGTCCGGGATTTTAACCCCGAACCTATGACGTGAAGCGCGATACCATACTACCGTATATTCTTATGACTAAAAGACTGAAATGGAAACGCTTGTAATATATTTACGTATATAATCTATTGGCATGCAATAAAAACCGAAATTTTCCCCATGAGTATTGACATATAATTATCGTTTAAATTCTCAACGTGTTAATAAATATTTGAAAGAAAAAAACTACTTAGTTGTTTAAAAGTATAATGAATACACATCTTTAATTGTATATGCCCTGTTTAGAATTATTTATATATTATTTCTTTTTAATCTTTACTGTAAAATATTATTTATACTTATGTAATAATTTTTGGTAAAAAAAAAAAAGAAGAAACGGAAAAAAAACAGCAGAAGAAAAATGTTATTAAAAATGATTGTAAATGAAAGAAATGTTGATTTAATTCAGAAAGGATATTTTTAATTTATTCTTCCTGGCAAAAAATTAAGTTTATCATTAACTCCCCTTTTTTTAATTGAACATTTTATTAAAATAAAGAGACACATATAATATTATAATGGTTCATCGAAATGAAAGGAAACCATTTGTTGTAAAATTAAAGTAGAATTAAGAGTTCTTAGCTGAAAAGCTACATTCAAAATTAAGAAAAAAATTATCATTATACAACTATTTTTTTTAAATTAATGTGATATTTTAAGAATTCAATGAGGATTGTTTGGTTTGTAGAAATACAGGAAATTCATCACTATGAATTTTGAAACTATGATTATTCATTACATAATTAAATCATACAGTTGAAAACATGAAATATTTAAATCAATTTTTTAATGAATATATTTTTATAAATCAATAAAACATTATGTTTAACCATTTACCAATAATATTTAATGGAATAGACGTAAAGTATTATTATAATCTAATTTTATTAAAATTATAAAAACGAATCGTAATTCAAATATTTGTATCATTTATTACTTTATATTAAGGAAGCGAATAAAAAAAATATTGCATTTGCTTAACATATTCTGTGTGGTTGCTCAAAAACAATTATTTGAATACAACTATTCATTAATTACGTGTGTTTGATATCAATCTATTGACAAATTTCTTTACCATTTAAAAATTGCTATTAAAGTAAAGCATATATCATTCAGATGAATTATTATTATTTTTTAAACAGACTAACTTCTTAATAACAAATATTAGTATACAAGCAAATTATTATTAAATTATGAATTTATCAAAATACTGCTTACCATTTAATTTTTGTTTTCCTGTCTCGAAAATAATATGATGTCCAGCAGCTAATAATTTTTTCAACAAATATCTAATAAGATTCCAAGTCAATTTCATTCCTCTTACGCCCCGAAATATTTCATGCCATTCGCAGTATTAAATTTGAAGTAGCAAGAAATTGAATAATTATGTACATAACCCCAAATTAAATGAAATTAGCATTTCAATGCTGAGTGATCTATGATAGTACGATTTGAAAAACTTAGCATCTGAAGAGACTAAAATATATTATATTTCTTGTCTAACAAAAAAAATGCATGTTAAATGGCTTAGTAAAAATAAACTGCTTAAATCCCAAATATATTGTTTTCTGAATGAAAGAGACAAACCCATTCTCTACAACGAAATATATTTACTACTTACTGAAGGGAAATATTAACTATAATTAATATTTCGAATGCTTTTCGTTTATATTCTCTAGTAATTCTAAATACTAAACATTTAATTCAGTTTATTTAACTATTAAATAAATAACGCTTAATTTAAGACATACTATGAATTAATACCTTTCAAATGAAAGGCTTTCATTAATGCTTGTATTTTTACCACCTCCCAATGTACACACACGCACACACACACACACACAACACACACACACACACACACACATATATATATATATATAGAGATATGAGAGAGAGAAGGGGTATTTAAATGCTGCTGGAGAATCTGAAGAATCATTCTTTCACTTACTTCTGTGTGTGAGGGGAAAGGCTGCGGATCTCTAAGTGACTTTGATAGAGAGCAGATTGTAATGGCTCGAAGGCTCGGAACAAGTATTTCCGAAACTGCACGACTCGTGGGTTGTTCGCGATCTACAGTTGTGAGTACTTATGCAAAGTGGATGAATGACGGTGAAACCAGCAGTAGACGACATGGTGTTGGATGTCCACACGCTATCAAAGAAAAAGGTCGTCGGAGACTGTCTGGCATGGTGAAGCAAAAACGGAGCAAACAGTGGCGCAGCTGATAGAACAATGCAATGTAGGGCCAAGAAAATAGTATCGGGCACACTGTTCAGCGGACACTGTGGGATGTGGGGTTACACTGCAAACGTCCCGCTCGTGTGCCTTTGATGACCAAGAGTCATCGCCAACTGCACCTGCGCTGGACCCGGTAACATCGCGACTGGTCCATGGATCAGTGGGAGAGAGTTTCCTGGTCAGATGAATCACGGTTTGTCATTCATCACGCAGATGGCTGTGTCGGGATATGCCGTCTTCCAGACGAGCACTTGCTCCCTCAATGTACAGTAGGTCATACACAGACCGGTGGGGGTGGTATTATGCTTCGGCTGACGTTCTCTTGGGCGTCTCTGGAACCCGTGGTTGTGGTACAGCAGACCATGAATGCTACCGGGCATCTGAACATCATTTCGGACCAGTTGCACCCTTACATGGCCTCTGTTTTTCCAGCTGGAAATGGAATGTTCCAACAACACAACGCCCCATGCCACAAGGCTAAAATTGTGTTGGAGTGGTTCCAGGAACATGATGCTGAATGCCAGTTAATGTCCTGGCCACCTAACTCATCCGATCTCAATCCGATAGAACACATTTGGGATGTCATGGGATGGCAGCTCAGAGTTCAAAGACCACCAATTTGCAAAATCTTGGATTTGCGTGACCGTTGCTTAAACATCTGGTACAATCTGTCTCCGGCCATCTACCAAGGACTTGTGGCATTCATGCCAAGGCGGGTTGAAGATGTGTTGCGCTCCAAATTTGCTCCAACACGTTATTGACAGTTGGTCATAATGTTTTGGCTCTTGAGTATATATATGTGTGTGTTTAGAATATATATGTATGTACAACCCCAGCCTTTTCTGCCAGTTGGTGTAAAATTCCTACCCATCACAACTTAACACAGCGGCCACCTAAGTACATTGATTTCGACTGACTTGCTTCCAAAACGAGGACGAACGGCGATAGTTGCTTCAAATAAGACTCCTCTCTAGCCATGGTATGGGGTAAAGAATGATTTGTTAAATTTATGGAATAAACTGTCACATGATAAACGGCTGCACATTTCATTGTTCCTATTAATATGAAATACATAAACTTAGAAGTATTAGAAGTCATGTTATGTATATGGCTGCCTGTTCCATATATTCATGTAGAAATTTTTTAAAAAATTAAAAAGTAACTAATTAACAATTATTTAAATGTTAACAGTGTATTATTTTATCTTTAAAAAAAAAGTAGAATATTAATCAATTACAAATGTAACAATGTGAAATTACTTAAGATTTGAAAATTACGTTCAATACACCTTTTTAAAGAGCCCGTGCAGTCGTTAATAGAAGTATTTGGAAAGAAAAAACGGAAAATAAAAAAAAAATAATTAAAAAGCAAACTAATTAATCAAATTTGAGCTCGCAATCAAGTAATGAAATTATGCTTTCCTCTTGAAATAACTGTTGAATTACTTGAAGTCAGCTGGTTTTTTATGGTAATAAAGATTAAATAATCTACTTGACGAAGTAAGGGAGTTTAATGACAACAGTTCCATACAACTTTCACTGTTATTTACTTTGAATTAAATGTTATTTAAAGATAGGAAATATTTATTTAGTAATGCTAACATTACTTTTTATCTTTTCTGTGTGTTTGATTTCCTTTTGTTCTAAAATAATATACTTATATACTTGTAACTGCACTTTCTTAAGAGTATTTGATCTATTTCTTTAGACACGCCATGGTAAAAAAGAAGAATAAAGTATAATATCAATACTTAGAATATAAAATAAACAATATATATATAAAATTACAGTAAATGGAATTACGTATTCCATGTTGTGGCTGTTTTAGTGAAGATGTGTTATACCATTTAAAGGAAGGATATCTTATTTAACATCCAACTTTTATTAATAGTTCACACGTACATATAGTAGTTACCGGACAACATTTTGTGTTTCTACTTCCAAGTAAGCATACTCGAAGACGCAAATAACAACCTGCAGCTGATTAAGCCACGAGGAAGACAAAATAAGAAGAAACAGGTAAATTTCCTTTTTCTGTGAGGCAGCATATTCTGCGTGACTTTTTCTAACGGAGGCTTTGATTGGCAAAAAACCACCATTTGATAGCTTCTGACGCAATCCTACTTTTAAAAGATGCAAGCTGTTACTTTCTAATATTCGATTATGATTAAATGACGATTATGTGGTTAAGCAAGAGAAATAATTAAACTCAGTTCCTGAAGGATGGGCCATATATAACTAAAAATTATTCTGGATGGCATCTGTTATTCTGGATTATATATAAGCCCAGTGGCTGAGTGGTTAGACCATCGCGCTTCCACTTCACAGGTCCGAGGTTTGAACTCCTGTCTAGGTAGATTGACCCAGCCTTTCATCCCTTCAATGGGTCGATTAAATAAGCACCAAGCTTGATTATGAACTTAAAACTGGGGGTTTCACGTCAGACTGACCATCTGACCGGAACATCTGCTCCAGCACCTCAGGTCCCATGGTCGCTTACACTGAGTTGGGCACAGCAGGACTTAGTCATCATGTACTGTTGCGCCACTGTGTTAAGTTATATATATATATATATGCGTGTGTGTGAGAGAGAGAAAGATAGTGTAAAATTAAGATAGATTTATAATGTGATTATTTCATTTCAAATATCAGCTATTTACTCACTAGACATTTTAAAAATTCAATGTATATTCATCTCCATCTCTATTGAATGTCTTTAATACCTTTCTCTTTTTTGACATAAATATCTGCTATTATGGCTTCCAAACACTTTGTCTATAAAATCTCTAGAAAATTTAGTGCAAATAGAAATACTCTATTATTTGTATTTCACAACTGCCTTTATACCATGAATTTAAGATAATTACTTAACGAGAGACAGAAAGGTGAATAAAGGACAAAAGAAAACAAAAATGTTTTTGATATATTCATAACTTTTAATTAATGTTATCAGAAATAGTATCAAGGTATAAAAAGTGCACAACTTTGAAAGTTTCATCTTAAATGATTTATATCCATCCTGTACTAGGATTACAAAAATGTAAGAACTAAAAAATACTACTAACTTTTTTTCTTTTCTTCTCCATAATTCAATTTAAAAGAATTGTAGAAAATTTAAAATTTCTCATATTCATTTCCATTGGGACATAAAATGTAAATTTATCATTTAATACTTTTTTAAAAATTTATATTTGAGTAAGAAAAGGAGTACGATTCTTATAAAAGAGGGTTTAAATTTGTTTTTAAGATTTTTCAATATTGTTTACATAGTTGCTTAAATGAAATACTTTTTTAAGGTTAAAGTATAAATTTTGGGTGTAGAATTCAGGCCATGTAAATGCATGCCATACATTTTTCTTGTAAGAATATCTTTATTAGTTAGTCAATGAAAAAATATCCATTGCAAGAAGATAAACGAAAGGAATAGTTCTAGCTTCATTTTGAAATTATTTTCGTAGGAAAATCTTACTGATAGTAAATGCCCTTGCTTGAACAGTTGTAGTTTACAATTGAGACTCGTGTTTAACTCAAGATGAAGGATAAAACACTGATAACAACAAATTTAATTTATATTTTTTATCAATAAGTTTACGGAAAAGGAACATATTTCATTGAAATAATAATTTAATTTTCTATTAGCTCATTAGTCATCAAACCAAAAAACAAAAACTTGTCAATATTATTAATAATGTAACATTAAAAGTAAGATAGCGTGTAACTATGATTAGTACTTACTAAAACTATAAAACTAATTTCAATTTAGAATTTCCAATTGAAAATATATTTATATCTGTATTATTAAATGAATTATTTAATATTAAACTTACTTTTTATGCTTATATTTAATATGAATATTTATATGTAATAAAATAAAAATTATACATTTAATTCGACCTTTTTATTAATAATAATTATGAACGTATTGGTTAGATAATTTTCAAAGTAGCTATTCTGTTGTAAATGTCAGAAGTCACTTCAAATTAAGCCAACGACATAATTTAGCTCTCTATATATAACATACAGGTTTCCTTGTTTTTACCTTGATTTTCAATATACTAGAAACATTTCTATTATACTGTATTATTGTTATTTTAATTTAGAAATTAGATAATAGTATTGAACTTGATTCAAGAAATAGTGCGTCAATTTAAAAGAAATTAACAATTAGGGTTTATTTACAATAACGTTTTAAACATTTAATAAGGGAAATAACGAACAAAAAAATATTGTTTTTAAGATAAGGTAAATAATATGATTTTTCATAGAAAATTATATTGAATTAAAATTGGAATATAAATAATGTTAATTTAATATTGAAATTAATTTAAATCAGAAATGCGGTTAGAAGAGAAAATATTCCCTTCTGATAAATCAATATTTTTTGCAAGTTTAACAAGTAATCCGAAACGATATATATTTTTTTAATGTGAAAATAAAATTTGAGTCATTTTCTTTCTGTTAACACACTTTTTAATCCAACTGATATAAATATTTTGAAATAGGATGAGCAAAATTTGAAATTACAAGAAAAGTCAGCAGTCAAATATTTGAAGTCTTAAGACTTTTTATAGATTTGTCTTTTAAGTTAAAATTTCACTTAAGTTCCTCGGAATGTTGTAAAATATCAGATTAAATATTTATATTTAATTATCTAAATAAAACAATTTTATCTCTGCAAACTTTCTGCAAAAAAAACCCATTTTTTTTATATCTCAAAACTCTACTACAATAAAGTGGCTGCGGTAGCCTAGTGGTGATGACAACGGACTAGCGGCTGGCACGTCATGAGTTCAAGTCTTGTGCCACTGAAGAACCGCCATGTAGGGAAGCGATGCACGTTGAATCTGTCGAGATCTCAAACATCCTCCCGTTGGCGTGGTGTAGTAGTTAGAAGAGAGGGTGCCCGCTCAGCCATGATCATGGTTCTAAATTTAGAGGGTCGTCGCCAAATGCCCTCGTGTATCTGAGCAAGGTAACGATACAATTCACTCACTGCTGCAATAAATAAATATATTTAACAATATTTCATGTATAAAATGCATTATTTATAGTGTTTTGTTATATATAAATTCATATGTCTAATATATTTGTATAAGTACAACTTTGCCTTTTTTTTCTTCTTGAAAACAATGATAAAATTTCGTGCACCACAAAGTATCACACAGGGCTCACAGAAGTAAGTATTAATCACATAATACAAAGGAAAAAATAAATAAAGAAAAAATAATTTCTTGAGGTTAGGAAGCATTACAGATACTCATAACAAACTCACTGAACTTTTTAAAAGTACTTTTGGTGGAAAGCAGTCGAGGAAGATTCGGAGGCCAATTTACATTAAGTCCGTTGAATGCCAGTCTTAGGATATTCCGTTCTCTTTCAAACTTGGAACACAGAAGGAGCACATGTTCTACATTTTCCTCGCCACCGATATCGCAATTACAGGAAGATGACGGAACTAAATTAAATTTGTTCAAGTAGCTTTTAAAGTTGCCATGACCAGTTAGAAATTGGGTTATTTTGTTATTAGTATAAAAATGATGGCAGGACAGTCTCTTATTAATGGTTGGAAAGAATTTCTTTGTTACGCTCCCATTATTTGATGTGAGATATTCTTGGTTCCAAGACTTCACCATTCTTTCCCTCATAATCTTCTTGTAAAATGGCTTAGGAATATTAACGGCAATGTCAATTTTGCGTTTGGTTGCAGCCTTGGCTAGCCAATCGGCCCGCTCATTTCCAAAAATGCCCGTGTGTCCGCGAACAAATGCAATATCTATTGAGATGTTTTTATCTTTTAGGCTTTTAAGTTGCTTTTGGATCTAGACGATTATGCTGTTAGATGAAGAAATACACTTAATTGCCTATTAAAGTGAATTTTGATTAATATACGTGTCTGCATATTTTTGTTTAACGTACACTCATGGACAAAAAATTAGCGCCCCAAGAAATAATTGCGAGATTGTAGCGAAACTTGGCATGTTGGTACATGTCGGGGAGATATGCAAATTATTAGAAATGCAGCGTGACTGCGCATTACGTATAGCAGGTAGAGGGCGTTTAACGTCATTCTCCGTGGAGTATAAAACAGGTAAACAAAGCTTGTTTGAGTGTGCTGAATTGTTTACAAAGGAAGGGCTGAGGTAGACATACCATGACGCCGTCTTTGAAGACAATATGAACAGCTGTCGTAGTTTTTGAGGTGAAGAAACATCGGCATTTTAGAAGCTGGGTGATCAGCTAGGCAAGTAGCTCGTCAAGTAGGCCGCTCTGATTGTGTTGCGCGGAGTTGTTGAAACCAGTGGACCCGATAGATGTCCTTTACAAGAAGACGAGGCTCAGGACTCTCTCGACAGACCGGTCGTCCAGAAGACCGCCACATCGTAAGAAATGCACGCGTACCGCCAACTGCTTCATCGGCCACCTTCCAGGCACAGGTAGCACCTTCACTAGGAGCCACTGTGTCTTCTAGAACCATACGAAGGCACCTGGCTGAAGGACATTTGGGATCGCAGGGCCCATTACCTGTGCTGCCCTTGACGCCCACCCATCTATGCCTCCGTTTGGAATGGTGCCGCACACGAGGACACTGGACTGCAGCGGAATGGAACCAGGTCTTCTTTAGAGACGAATCCAGATTCAATCTCAAAAGTTATGGCAATCGTGTTCGTGTGACACACCGTGACACACTGCTACCACAACTGATGTGGAAGTATGGGGTACCATTGCCTACAATACACGGTCACCTCTAGTATTTATCCGTGACACCATGGCAGCTCAGTGGTATGCCATGACATCCTGCAGCCGCATGTTTTGCCACTCATGCAATGGTCCCAGGAGCCCTTTTTCCACAAGACACTGTCGGCCTTACACGGCAATGGTGTCACAAGACTGTCTCCGCACTGTTACTACCCTTCCTTGGCCTGCCCGATTCCCAGATTTTTCTCCAATCGAGCACATCTGGTATCATTTTTGACGGTGAGTTGGGCATCCCACGAGTTTGAACGAACTAAATTCAAGGTTACATCAAATATGGAACGAAATATCTCAAGACATCATACAGAACTTGAATGCCTCAATACCCGATCGTATCGCATCGTGCATTCAACAGGGTATTAAATCCACCGTTCTTTTGCCTTTTCCTCTGAAATAAATGATCATTTTTCTTTGATTTTCTAATCATTTACTTATATCAAAGTAGTCATTACGTATGTAAAATTTCGTTTCATTTTTTCTTGAAGCGCTAATTTTTTTGTACACGAGTGTAGTTTATCCAAAACTTAGAATTAGCTAAGTATAAACCTGTACAGCTGAAAGGAAACGATCGCTTTCAAAGAAAATGGAGTTAAGGATGCCCAATCCATATCTATTCATGTTTCTCGGATATTCAATCATTTTCTCCATTTCAGTGCGAAAATCTTTTTCTGCATTTCTCATGGGTCGCATTATTTTTTTATTTTTATTTCTTATAATACTTTAAATCTTTCATATGATAATTTTCATAAGGATTGAAAAAGTGAAGTGTAGATTCTGGCAGAGTAACTTATATATTTTCTGAAATTAAACTATACGTTTATTTTTCAAAAAATTTGGATAATAAGCAATGTGAAATAGTTTAAAAATCAATTTTTTTTTATTATTGGAATGTATACATAAGAAATAAATTACTTGCAATATTTTAATTTCCGCTTACTTATTTTCTCCCATGTTTCTATTATTAGTATTTTAACAAAAACAGCATCAGCTTGCAAGTTTTCAAACTATATTTTCTGTAACATTTTAAAAAACGGCTAGGTATTTATTTCCTTTTAAAAATATAAGGGATTCTCTAGTTTCACACAAAAAAGCTTTCTTTTATGACGCTTAATTTTTTGAACAAACTCACACATATTTAAAAAGTATCTGCCATATCCATTGTACCTAAAAACATTTAGAAATAAATTTAGAAAATAGCATTGGTTTGGAAGCATAAATAACGCTATTAAATTAAAGAACTTGTTTAGAGAAAATTAAGCAAAAATCCTTGAATGTGATAATATTTTTAAACAGCATAAAACTGATGAACTGATAAAAAGTTACAATAAATATTTCATTATAGTTCACTAAAAGTAACTCAAAATTTTATTATTCCAACATTTTTTATTACATTATATTTCTCATTAAAGAATCCAGCTCCTATTCCTTCATTAACCTAAATCCTCAACTAAAAAGAAAAAGGAAAAAAAGCATGCATATGAATTCTCTCTCTCTTTTTCTTTTTTTATATTTTTTCATGCTTATTTTAACCGAGTAAAAACGAAAAAAAGATATAAATATTTCTAGCACATAAGTTTTTTGTTAAACAAAATTTTTTTGTATCTTTTAGAGTGAAATTTTGTTTTAATTTAAAATCTTTTACATATTTATATATTTTTATATACCCCACAAAAAATGTAGATTTTCAAATTAATTATATTATAGTAGTTCAATTCGACAATATACGAAAGAAAACTAGAACTATGGTAGGAAGGGAGAGAGTGGATGGGAATGAAATGAAGTTGTGGCATAAGTAGACAGCTTGGATCATGTTATAACAGGCTACCCAGTTTGAGATGTGTACTTTCTCAAAGAGTATAGAGGAAAGTGATTTAGAACATAGTTAATAAAACAGGAACTTACTATCACCTGGGGCATCGTTTTCATAGGAAAGACATTTGGAGAAAGAATTTGCTTAGATTTTATTCAGAGAGGGAAATAAAGTCTTCTGTGTGATGTTTAAGTGCTTTGAAACAGAAAAGGATTCATCTGAGTGACGTCTATTTATTAATTCCTGTTAAAGTAACCTCACAGAAACCTAGTTATATGATTCGAATTATTTGCATCTTTTCTATGAGTCATAGGTGTGGTGACCTGTAGCCACCCTTACACTAATACCTTCCTGTCTATCTGGAAATCCGGCTGGATGTGTAGGCGGACTTAAATGATCAAAAGACATAATTGCAATTCAAACAGATTTATTGATGTTTATCAGTAAATAAGTTCAGACACAACACAATTCAAGTTAAGATAAATAAATGAGAGTGGAGTAATGAAGTGGGGTATCAATGCTAGCAAAATATACAGAATTTCAACTGAATCTAGGAAAGCTTAAACGCGTACAACTACACCACTCGATACTAATCTGATTTTCTTAAACAAAATCACTGACCTTATATTTTACTGCGGCGGTTCCTTCGTGACGACTTCAGGCCTTTTTTATGGCTGGAAGAATTGGTGAAGACTCCATGCTCAGCAATAATTAATTTCACTATTTTCTATCCGCTTCTCTTCGCGTACATCCACATGTATCAGGCTAGCTACACTTGTCAACAACTTCGTGTCGACTCCTCGATCTTTAATTCACTTGACTTCTCACTTCCTATTACTTAGCTTCTTAACTCGCGAAAACCGAATTTATATAATATATCTTATTTACATAAATCACGCCTGGCTCTCAAAGAAGATTGGTTGAATTAAATAAATTGTTTTAGGAAAAAGAGAAGTTAGTGAAATACCGTATAGATCCATCACATAGGTGCATATCGAAGGAATTTATAGTATGGCTGTGGTACTTGAGAAACTAAGTAATCAAGATCATGAATCGTTTGTGAAAACATCAAGATGCAAAACATGGTATTTGGCTAGCAGGTCAGTTATTCGAAATATTCTTGCTTTCAATGTTTGAGGGGCAGTAGAAGAAAAGTGCTACGTTTGATAAAATCTGACAGGCCTCCCCGAGGCATCTTAAATCCTGGGGGAGAGGGGAACGTCGTCAACAAGACTTTGGTTTCGCTAGAAATAAAAAGTTTTATTTTCTGTTTAAAAAAAGGAGCTTATTGAATAGTTTATTATATCACTGCGACAGATGGGGAATATTTTTTAAGAAATGTGTGTCGTCCCTGAAACGCGCGAGTAAATCTTTTACTGTTTTTTGCCTAAGCAAATATTTATCTAATATCCTTTTTTCAAGATCAATAATAAGAGAGGAAAATAAATAGAAGTGTTGAGCTCTAAAGATTGCGCTGTACAAGTTTTTGCGGGATAACGGTGACCTTGATTGCAAACTCACCATACAAACACACGGGGAGGGTGGGGTTTGAGCAACAAGTTCAAGGATGATAGATGAGCTCAAACTTCCTTTCCTACATTATTATTATGATTATTTTACTGATACTTTGGGTACCTATATTGAAGCGCAGGAGGGAAGATTTTATCAGAGTTCCCGTGATACCGAGAGAGGCTGAGAAGGAAGATTAGACGCCAATATGCCACTTGATTATGGTTCGATTCTCAAACGAGTAACCAAAGTAAGATAACGAGTTTGGAAAGTCATCTTACAGGGAAAAAAATCTTTCTTTAGAAAATAAATGAGGAAAAAAAATCAAGTATCACAAAAAAGTTCTTAGTTTTGAAAAAATTTATTTAGTTGATTATGAAAAAACGTATTTTTTAAACCGCATATTTTATGCATTTTTTTTTTCAAATTTGTTATATTTTGTAATATCACTCTACTTCAGTGTTCTTCAAACTTTTTCAACTCACAGAGCCCTTAGAGTTATAAGGGTTTTTTTTCAATGAACCCTCTGACGCACACATATAATATATCTTAAAATAACATTTAAATTTCATTTACATGTTATAAATACTTTATACAAAGGCAACTTAAAAATTTATTGTATTTATTATTAAAATTTTCAAATCAAATTTAATATAATTTACTCCATTAATAATATTAATTTATATTCCAAGTGTCCCCTACCCATGCACTCTGTGCTGTAACTGGGATATGTGCTTACATTTTTTCACACAAACTTGGTCATTGAGATTATCTACAATCGCATTACATATTGTGTGTTTAATTTGTTTTAATACTTTGTTTCCGTAGCCACTCGTATTGAGAAATATTTTTTACTTAAATACACTGTTCTGAATAACACTACAATGCTCACAGCTGTGTCAGAAATTCCGGGTATTTTATATGAATTTGTAACTTAAAATTTAGGAGCTGACCTTGCTTAAAATTAGATTTTAACATCGAACCTGACGATATGTCGATAATTTATCTGTTTCCTCTAATTTATTATAGATGCCTTTTTCCATAAATGCAAAAAAGATATATTTTCCATTAGAAAACTATTTAGAATTGCAAAACATTGTACTAACTAGTAAAAAACTCTTTCGTAGAACCCGGTATAGTAAGCAATAGAATATCCACAATCTAGTAGGTAGTACATATAAAGATAAAACATTTTTTTATATTATAAAATAAGTTTAAAAGGATTTTAAAAATAAAGTAATACGTGTAAATAAAGTTTTCAATTTTAATGAATGGGATGAGATTTAGGTACTGGTAATTATATAAGCTTCATACAGAACGTGATTCCATTTTCATTCACATTTAAAATATTTCCGATTTTTTATTGTGACTCATGGCACCCAGGAAATGTCCCGTGATACTCCTAGGTATGCCTCGTAGAACCGTAGGGTTCCGTGGAGTGCAGTTTGAAGACAACTGCTCTACTTGACGGGGAGAAACGAACACATTCTTTTGATTTAATGCAATTTTAAATATACAATTCTGCCAAAATATCACATGCAATTGCAAATTTGTGTAATTGTTGTTATGCATTTAGAACATTATGTGTATAGAATTATCAATATAGAATATTATGTTCATATATTTATGTATTATATTCAGGAGAAAAATCAGCGGGTTGGCATTTTCAGAATAAACTGCTCTGAGAAACCGAAAATTTCTCACATAGCTTTAAAACTTAGTTTTAAGACTTAGTATTTTTTTTAATGTTTAATATATAGATAGTTACTAATATTTCTCTCTCTCAGTATACAATCGTAGTAACATCTTATATTTAGATTCAGAAACTAAAACAGTAATTGATATAATTTTAATTGTATGACATTTTTATTTTAAGTGGAGTAAAAACGGGTTTAATTTTTCATAACTCTAATAAATGATGTTTTTAATGTGTCAATACTCTATTTTAATATTGTCTTGCTCCAATGTTAAAAAAATTAAAGCAAACAATTATTGGTTATATGTATATACAAATCAAATGTTCCTCATATTGCTCCTTTAAAATTTAGATTTATATAGTAAAAAGGCAGTTTTCTTTCTGTGTAGAAGCGTTGCATGAAATTTAAAATATTTTATAAGGAATATTAAGTTTAATTAGGAATAAATTAACAGATTTAATAAAAAAAAATATTCTGCTCTCTTTTTTTGGTCTGGAGACAAGCACAATTAAACCAAACCTTGTATTTCCATATTGAACAACCATCTTTAATTAACATAATGCAAGACGTAACTTCTAACATTTGACCTCTCAAATGTACCGTACATTTATAAGTAAGAAAAATTTCGACAAAAAATTATTCTGAGAGAAACTATGTGTACTAGAAAGATAGTTGATTGTGTGACATGTTCTCTTAAGTGACTCATTTTTATTCACTAATGATGTTGGTCAGGTAACCCATCATCGAAACATCCAATTATCAAAACTTGATCCAAATCATTAAACGATAAATAAACGCATCATTAGTTTAATGGCATGTTTATTGCTGTACTTCAAGGAATCTAGAAATTTTCCAAGATTCACTTTCTCCCTATCGATGTCTCAAATTTTATTTATTTTTTCAGATAATTGTCTTGCTGCAATATATATATGTATTTTTATTTTATGTCAATGGAATGCATTCTTATATTTGTTATAAAGTAGATTGAATAGCAAAGCAAAAGAAATCATGTATGCATTGTTTATTCATATTTTTATACTATTCTAACATCAAATACGCCAAATATTTTACTCTCAAATTAAAATAAAAATACTATGTGGCAAGTTGCTATAATTTTTAAAACATTTTAAATAGTACTGTGTTCATATATGCTGAACGGAAATAAACTGGATAACATGTAACCGGAAGTCATGAGTTTACTTTTAAAATTTTTCGAAATAATTCTTAAAAACGGTACTAAATTATTTTTAAACGTGTAATTTTCTGAACACTGAAGTTTTCCATATTATTTGAAATCATTAATGAATGAGAGACTTAAGTATTTAGTTAAAGGAAAAACATGTCTCATGAATTTAAATATTTCCTGTAAAAAATTTGCATTACCTGTCAAAATAGATATAAATGACACATAAATATTTTGAAAAGAAATTGATAATTGCTCAAGACTTATACAGTTTTTATCAAATCAATTGTTTAATTTGCATAAATAAAAGATTATTAGAAATATTTCTATTAAAATGACTTAATTTGTATTAGTTACTTTTTAAAATTCTGAAAAAGTATTGTATTTAATAATGTTTTCTATGGACTATTTTTAAAATAGTATATTAAAATTTAAATATTTCAATAAAGCAACGCCTGTACATCGAACATTATTTTATTCTCGATGAGGATGAGATATTTTCTCTTCAAAAACCGTTTAAGTAATTTTTAAGTTTGGTATTTTTAGTATTTTCGAAAATCACATTACTGGTTCTAAGCTTTTAAAAAGTAAATCTGAAAACTTAGAATATATAATCATGTTGAATAATTAAAAAAATCATTTTTAGAAAAAATATGAGGTGCATTCAAAAACAATGCTTTCAAAAAAAATTTTAAAATGTTTTTTCTGCGTATATTTGATTTGTCTGAATAAATATTTTCTAACTTTTGAAGTATACATTAAACTTGTTTAATGTTAATTTTATTCCATTACATTTCTCCTAATTTTTTTTTCAAATGTGTACACTTAAAAAAAATTCCTTTTCCGAATATTGGTTTTCAAGTTAATGTATTATCTTTTTTCTGTTCATGAAACGAAATTAACTGTGCTTTATATAATTTACATTCAAATTACATATTATCTAATTTTGTGTGTTGCATGAAATGAAAGAAATGACAATATTTTCAAGATTAAAATTTTTTTCATCGAATCTCTTGAAGGAGATATGTCAGATGAGTTGCATTATTTAAGCTTGGAAATTCCGAACTGCATGAATTTCTGTGTGAATTTCTTAAGATTTCCTTAGAAAGAGTAAACATTCTCGCAAAGAGAAGAGACTATTCATAAAACTACATTCAGTACCTTTGTTATGACTTTCGAGCGCAGGGATTTCTGTATATTTTTATACAGCAATGTTCTTTGACTTGGGATTTTAAAGACACTATATATAACATTATACTCAAACGAAAAAAAGTGTGTACATATATTTTCGAATGAAGAAAATACACAACTTATATCAGTATGTTGCAAAGTTTGAAGCCTCCGAATTTTCACAAAATGTGTAGGACTTTTTCTCTAGTTGACGAGGAAATGTTTCGAAAGATAGCGTATTATATAGAAAGAAATATAGGTATGAATTTACTTCACTATTTTTGTGCTTCGCAATAAACTAGTGGCTGGCAAAGTGGTCTAGGCATCTGATCATGGCTAGCGTGTCATGAGTTCTATCCCAGTACCACTGAAGATCCGCCGTGTAGGGTGCGATGCACGTTAAATCTATCGAGAGCTCAAACATCCTCCCGTTGGTGTGATGTGATAGTTAAGGATGAGGTGTCAGCTCAGGTGTTGTCTGCGTCACTTGACCATGGTTCAAAATTATGCGGACTGTCGCCAGAAGCACTCGTGTAGCTGAACAGTACGACGTTATTATTCACTCACTCACTCATTCGCAATAAACTAATCCAGTACGTTATTTATACTTCAGAAAGAAACAAAATAAGTTATTAATTGAAGACTTGATAGCACTTAGGAGGAAATAAGTAAAAAAAAATTATCTTTATGCAGAATAATATGTGAAGATGTATTTTGTTTTCTTTCTGGGGTCATTGATCTACTGTGCTTACATCAATTAGTATCTACTAAAATAAACCTACATTAGCTTATTCTTTCATTAAGTTATGCATCTTTTGGATTGCGTTTACTCATTTATAAAAATTGCAGAACTGTTTATGTAAAGACGTCATAAATATTAATGAAAATACAATAGCATTTCGAAAATTAATAGAGAGAGAAGCAGTATAACTTTATAATCGAAGTTATGGCTTGATATACACTCAGATTTTATATTTACTATCTGAAATAGAAACATTTTATTTATTAATTGTTACATTTCTTTTTTTAAAAAAGAATTATGTTTGAATTATACATCTAGTTTTACACTTTTCAAAATTTATAATTTGTCCTCTTAAGACCAGCGTACATATTATTTATGTGATGCCATTCTTTTCATGAAACAAGCTTATTAAATATAAATGTTAGCGTGTTAAAGTTTTGTTTGAAGTGAATAAATTTATTGGAAGTGTTACTCAGTTCATGATTCAATTGTTACTTTACTTATTTGTCTCTTTCGTTAATTCGCTTGAACAGTAAGAAAATAATAATTTAAAATTTAAATATATCTAGAGAAAAATCCTACAGTAAGCGAGGATAAGTAAAATAGTATATTCTTATGCAATTTAAATTACTTAATATTAATGTTAAAATGTATTACAATAAGAATGAACTTAGTAAATATTATAATATAATATTGTAAGTTAAAATATACATTGTACTAATACGTGCAAATTATAATAGACTATATATATTCATGATATCGCAATTTTTATGTTTCCTATACATAATCAGGGAATGTTTTCTATTTAATTTATTTAATTATATTAAATGTTTTTTAGCAATTGTTTAAGAGATTAAAGAAAATTTGATTAAAATAAATAAATTTCTAACAATAATTAATTGATATTTAAGCAGGATTTCTTCTCACACAAAACAAACTTGAAACTGACAGTTCTAGTTTGAGAAGCAACAACAGTTTTAATAATTAAGGATGGTATATTATAACTCTTATAGACATTACAACTGTTTTCAGCAACTTCAGAAAAAATAATATGTTTAAACTAAACTAATATTAAGAGACAAAGATGAAAAATACAATTTTATTTAACAATATATGATTTATTATTATCCTTAAATATATAATCTGTGTTACTGGGTTACTGTGAAAAGTACAGTATCCACCTCTGTGATAATTTTAAAGTTAGAAAAACCTGTCATCTGGCCAGATTTCGGATGTAAGTTAGTGGAAGACTTTTTTCATCATGCAACTCTAATATTTGGAAACTGACAACAGAGATAACTAAACTCAAAAGTACAGATTTTAATTCTTTTCATCTTACGATAAAACTTTTTGGAAATTTTCTTTTATACCAATTATAAATAAATTAGGGGAGATGAGGTATCTTCAAAGCATTAGTCTTCTATTTAAAACATCTCAATCCTTCTCAAATTAAGTTTCTTGGTGTACACATTTCACAATTGAGACATTTAATAAGGATGTAGCAATAATCTTAAAAGGCAAATATCTGTCAAAAGTGGGCGTGACCCATCAGTTGATTTTTTAAAAGTCATTTTGATATACTTCTATTGAAAATGTGGCATATATTTTATATCCCTAGAAAGGTAATTAAATACAGACTTCAGAAATATCAACAACTCAAAATCGATCATTTCATGATTTTTACCCTACTGACTGCTCTTAAAACACAATTTTGCCTCTTCTCTCTTCAAATTTTAAATAGTAATGTAAGTATCTATATTTTTAAGTACTGTGTTAAGTTCTTCTCTGGTTTACGTTTGAATTGAAAAAAAAATATGCTTCTTGATTACCTAAGCTAGACAGCAAAATAACACATGACTGTAAAAACTGTACATTTTTAATGTCAGAAAATGTATTTTGTTGTCTTTTTTAATGTTTTTTGAGAAATGTATATTCTTTTATTGTCATCTGACTTTTTGCTGTTTAGCTTAAGTACATTGAACTACATTGAGGCGTGAATGAAATCATAATAAACTCCAATCTCACACGATATTTTTATAGCTTTTATTTCACCTGCACGTATTAATTGATTAATGTAATCGAATTATTTTTTTCATGAAAGTGTATTAAAGTAAGATGTTGCTGTTCAAAATTTAATATTTCACGGAAAAATGTAGTAGAGGGATAAGAGTTTTAAACCGAATAACGAGAGGTAAAACGTTTGAACCAAAAAAGTGCAGAAAATGACCAACAGATGGCGCTGGCCATCAAAACATTGGTGGGGTTACATGAAAATCTTGTATAATAGTGAGATGTAGTCAGAGAGAAAACAGATGCTCTAGTAATTTCAGCATGTTGATTTTATCAGAAAAGACAATATTAGTAAAGCTATACTATCAGAGTGAGAGATCTGTTTCTGCAGCCTTACGATCCTATCGTCCTATGAAGGATATTCAAACGGGCAAAAGTCTTGTGACAAATGAAGCTGTGAAGAAAATGATTACGAAGTCACGAGTTGCTTAGACAATTGACCCCGTTGTGGCAAGTCCTATAGTGGGGCAAACTGCTGATTGGACAGTTCAGGAAGAAACTCATACTTCCGTAGATTCATCTACGCTTGAGAAAATCAACTCTCGTGAACTCAAGCTTGTGTGACGTGTATTTATATTTTACCTTAACAAATTCCCATGTCATTACAAGCATGTGTGTCACTTTTACTTCTTTACTTACATTATTCAGTGAATTATTGAATTTTCAAAAGTCCATGAGCTTTTGTGTCACCTAGTATATTATTTTAAAAAATTCCAGAAAAATATCATTGTTAATGCGTGGATACAAAATGATTATCCAAATCGATATGCGACCTTTCAAATATTTATGCCAAAAAGCCCAAAACTAATACCTTAAAAACATGGGATGCTGGTTCACAGTAGCTTGTAATTTGAAAAATCCAGAGATGGAGTGAATATACACTTTTTTTAACCCTTTAATACTTACAATTAAATAATGTTTAATTTCATACCACAAAGTGTGGATTGAGGAACAAATCACGCCTTTGAAGGCGCACGCAAATGCTTATTTCTTAAATTCTAAGCTGAGGTTGCCTTTAGACGAATACAAACAGACATTGCATTCACTGCGTTTTCTGTTTAAAATACTTATGTGCACCATTCAGTGAAGTTTTAAAGTGATAGCTTGAGTAAAAAATGCGGGAAAACCTGACTTGCTCATTCACAGTTAAAAACGGCAAGAAGTGTAGGAAACAGTTAAACAGTTTTTAGATTTATCCAATTTTTCTATATGCAAATTTATTAATTTTTAATGTTAAATGTTACAACCATTTAAGTATAGTTTGTCAATACATATTACACATATTATATGTATATATATATTCGTTATATCGGGATCTAAACAAAATATAAATTTTTGGCACTTACCTTTCGGAAATTCTATAATAAACATTTACATAAAAATATATCCAAAGTTAGAAATTACATTCATTTTATTTAGCAGCTAAAAATACTATTACTGAATTATTATGCACCAGTCATTTAGAAATTTTTAAGTAATGACAAATAGATGTTTGCTAATCCTTCCGATTCCTGACTCGAAAGAGTTCTTTTTCGGCTTTATGCAGGAAATAAAATACCGCATCCTTTACATACCGTTGCATGAGGTATGTTTTTATGGTTTACAAACAATGTATATCATTAGCAAATGCAACAATTTTAATAAGAGTTTCATTATCAATTTCTGTGTCAGAATTGCTATTCATTGAATCCGACAAATCACCAATTTTCTGAACTTCAATTGCATAGATAGGCAGAACGTCATCAAATGCAACATTTTCGTTAAACTGTTAATATATCCCCCGTGTTATGGAGTGGGATGAAATAAGAAAAAAATTGTCCTGTAGTATTCAACTCACACGTTAAGTTCCCCTCATGACTTAAATGCACATGTAAAGTCTAATAACGCTCTGCTCACTTTCCCGTCGAAATTTGCTACTTTCAAGAAAAATATTTTTTCAGTTCCGAACAAAATAAATGTCATTTGAAAAAAAATCCATTTTTTTCTATTAAAAACAAATAAAAAAATCAGCTTTTGAAATAATTCGTTAATTCGGGGGTTATTATTTGTTAAATAACGATTTTTGCCTTCATTTTAATGGGGAAATGAGAGAAATTTGTTAAATCTGAAATTCATCAATAGGGGTTCGTTGAATCGGGATCCGGCTGTATATGATAAATAAAATATAGATGAATCGTACAATATTTCTTTTTCCATCTTATATCATTTCATTTAAGGTATTCGAATTGAAACTGTGCATTTGCAAAAGTATATAACAGGATATTTTGTTAGTCTTATTGAGTTTTATTCAATAATATTAGATTTATATTTTAATATTATATAGTTTAATTTTTATAGTTAATTGCAAATCTCAATAAGAAAATTGCTTGTGTTAAGTTTGTAAAAGAACTGTGGAATTACAATATTTAGAGTATACAATAAAAATTGGGTTAATAATATTATTACAATAAAAAAATAAATGCAAATTTTTGGCAAAAATTTATTAGTATTTTTTTTTAAATGTAATAAAATTCTTAAGAAATTTATACTATATTCTTTTTTCCACAATTCAAATCACTTTACCCATGAAATTTCCTTTTGAAATTAAAAGTGAAATATTATTTTAATGAGTAAAACTTAATAATATTAGCAATTTATGTTACTGAATTAAGCTATGATAACAATCGTTAAAATCTTGCAGGGATAATACTTAAAATATATAACACATGAGAAAAGATATCTTAACCATTGATCAAATGTTTCGTTTATTCATGAATTTTTATCACGTGTATTACACTTTAAAACGCAATGTTTTAAAATAACTTCTTTAAAATGTACCAGATAAGCAAACTTAAAAAATTTTGTAGTCAAATAGAGTTAGCGCCCAAGTCCATCAAATTAGACACCTGTTGTAGTGTAATAAAAATTAAATTTGAATTTGAAATCTTATGTGAATTTAAATGAATTCTTTACTTACTATTGTTATATTTGCTGCGTTTGATACTATTTATTTGTCTCTTGGTATCATCAACGAAAAAAAAAAATGTAGAGAAGACCAGCATACTTTCAACGTTTGTAAAGACTGTTTGCTCATCGAGTAGATTCTTCCCTACTCTCAAGATATTTTTTCTTTTAAATTTGAATGCATCAGCACTGAGAAATATATTTTCCCAAAAATAAATTCTCTTTTCTCGGTTTATGTATGGTAAATATGTGTACTTTTCTCTCTTTAACTCCCTGAAGCAATGTCAACAGAACATTTACCATCATGAATTTTTATTTTGTATATCTTGTAAAATAACTGTGAATATTTCTGTGACCTGAAGCAGTTCCTTTGATAAATAAGGGCTCATTTACAGAATACAGCTAAGCAGAGAACAAATGCATAAAATTTGAATTCTAAAAAAAAAATGTTATTCTCATTTCTAAAAACACTTAAAAGGGTAATATTTCTAATCCTCTGATTTTTTTGTTTGCTAAACATTTTTCGCAAATCTGCAGAGTATTATTGTGCTGATAAAATGAATACTTCGAACTGCTTTTCGTAGAAAATATAAAATTTTATTTGTGTTTGTAACCTATTTTTCTAGTTTTATAATGAAATTAGTCTCATGAAAAAGAGAACACAACTTTAAACCAATTGATTGGTTCATGTTTGTTAAGTTGCAGTATATATTTTGTCGTTAACTTCTCTATTTATTTCTTCTTCTGTTTGAATAATAAATATTTTTATTTGTAGTTTTAAAAATAACTACTGTTAAAAATACTTATTAATTTAGTGAAATGTATTGTTTTGTAAAATAAAATTTTTCAATTTGTGATATAAGTAAATGGTCCTTGTCATTACATAAAAGTTAATGATATTTTTTTTTCAAATAGTATTGAAAGGAAATAGTAATCAAACCAAGAAATATGGATCCACGTTATGTCATATTTTTATAAATGTTTTTGAATATTTCACTTGATATTTTAATTTTACAACTGTTTAGCTGTAAGACGTTATTGTAACAACAACTGAAGATAAATAAAAAATACTTTGCTGTTTCATCAAAATATGCTGCAGATAGGCTTGTAGTAATCAGTTAAATGTCATTTTGCTCTTCGTTTATTTGGATTCAGTAATCAGTGCCGTAGGATCTTGGTCAGTCAAGAGTAATTTAATTAGAAATACTAATTGTTTTATATATACCGTAATTGCGACGACCATATCGGTATGCAGAGTTATAATTTTTAATATGAATGTGTTTCAGATTTTTATTTGCTTCCAGAAGATACTGGTCATTTTAATAAAATTTATTTTAAATTACTTCTTGTGGAATATATAATCGAATAAATTATGTATTACCTTTGCTGATCTTGATAAGATCATACAATGGTTGTAGATTATAGATAACTTCATCAAAAGTATCTAAATATTAACTTTATGTAATTATGAAAACATTTTAATACAATTTCAAAACTACATGGTTTACATAACCATGGACTTGTATTGTCTTTCTTGTAGTCGTTAAGAAAGAATTCGCAAACATTTACACCCAATGTAACTCACAGTGCTCAGTAGGAATTCTTTAAAGATCATTTTGTTCTATTCTCATATCTTAGAGTGTTACAAAGGTATGTAGTAGTATTTTCGAAAATTGATGAAGGTAAGGGTAATTTTTACCTAAATGTCGTTATAATACTTTCAGTAAGTGAAAAAGAAATTCTAAGTTTCAAGAGATTGTTTAAGACATTTAAATTTGAACCTACACTTAAGATAAATGCCAGTTATATAATAATGTAAAGGGAAAAAGATTAGTGAAGTCTTTTAAAATTATACTGTTCACTTTTCCCAACTGGAGATGATATTAAAAAACATCGGGGTAATTCCAAATGTTTATGCCTTATTAAATGAACAGTGTCAATCAACTGAAACTTATTAACATAGTTTGAAAAATCCTCCTTTTTATTAAAACTAAAAAAATCATCCTTAAGTTATAAAGTAAATAATTTCTTCAATACACTTTTCCCAGCACGTTATAAAAATGAAACACAAGAAAAAAATATAAATATGAAGTGAATTTACTCTTCAAAATAGGAAACCAAATTTGCACCTATGTAATATATGAGTATTAGAGCGATTTTAGCCTGAAAAGCACTTTAAGTATGAAGTAAAACTCTTAGCATTTATTTGAATATGTAGGAATATCTGAATATATTTGCTTTATGAAAATTGCAAAATTTTTCTATACTGTTTTGTGTTACAAATGTTAATGATTAAATAAGATTTAACTAAGTTGTGAAACGGATTTTATCGAATATGTTAGATATTAAATAACTCATCGGTTTTTAGAAAAAAAAATAGCACACTGACATTTTAAGAAGATAACCAGCTTTAATACTAATAGAATAAAATGCGACTACTAAAATTAAATCAACATATTAAGATGATTATTGCATTATTTCATTAAAAAGTAATACAATGTTGAAACTGTTAGGATTGCTTATTTAAATGAAATATACTACATGGATTAGGTTATGAAAGATTAATTGTTGCAATGAAATAATCGAAATATGATGATGGGGAAAAAAGTTCAAATACCAAAAAGAAATTATACCAAGTAACTAAAAATTGGAAGGTATTTTTAAACATCTATGTGAAATATTGCAAACAATGGCAATATAAACTAAGTTTGCTTTAAAGACGCAATGGAAATTTTATAAATTTTATTAATCTTTCTAATTGGGCAATGTGGTTAAACTTTTGTCAGAAAACTTAAATGATTATAGTTATACGACCAACTTACCTAGTTTAAACGAGACCGTGCAATATAGATATACCGCATACTACGAGAAGATGGATTTACTTTTAGTGATATTGTAGAAATATTTCGTAGGGATATCTCTCAGCTATTAATAGCAGTGTTCACGGGAAAGTTCAGTCTCCAGAAGACTGGAGCCCTACTGTCTATGCTCGTTTCCGATTGAAAAGCACGGATCACTACTGACAATTGACCGCATGTCTGTAGTGCATCATGTTTCATCGGCAGTAGAAATCCCATTTTCTAACAACCAGCTTTCATCATTACTGATTCAGGGAGAAAGTGCAACAGGCATGGACCTCTATTTTCTAAAATGAAATATTGTACATTCCCCCATAAAGCATGCACTTTTGTATAGCATTAAATATTGTGGTAATTATAACAGTTATTAATAAGCCATTAGGAAACAATTGAAATTGTTTATAGCATGTATTTTTAAAGCTTAAAATTGGAAATATTAATGTTAGACTTATAAAATGTTTTATAGAGCCAAGTTTCTCAAAATGTAATGCGACCACTTGAGAGGGCGTAATAACTATAGAAGGGGGGGGGGTAAAATCAAAAGCAAAATGTTGTTTTAAAAAATTAGTAATTTACTGAAAGTAAATAAACAACATACATTCAGACAAAATAAAAAAAATTAAACTAACATTTGAACTTATATAATACACACATAAATGTTTCAGTACTGTACAATACATTTTATAACTAATTTGACAATACCAAGAATTTGGTTAATAATTACATGTGGCCATATGGGCTTGTCATATATAAAATATATACAAAAATTAACACTTTTCTAGATAGTGTGTGTAGGGTTTATCATTAATCTCTTAGCTGCCAATTTAGAGTTAAACGATTCGCCCCCGAATGCCACCGTTTTCCGCGTAGGTTTCCGCGTATGTGATGCATTGGGGGTGAGGAAGACGAATAAAAATAAGCAAATCCTCTGAAATAAGTACATTCCAAGGTCCATTTATTACATTCCAAAGCTTTCGGAATAAATTTATGGATAGTGGTGCACAGAAAAGATCGTACTTCGGAAAGACGTTTATATACGTCCGGGGCAATTAACGTTTTGGCTGAGAGAAATGTTTATATACGCTGGTGGAACTTAAGAAAAAATCGTATTGCCACTTAAGTGTCAAAGTATAGTATTACTGTATTCAATACATTGTTATTTTTTTAAGGAAGGGGGCGATGCAAATTACGCTTGAATATTGGGTCGGAAATATTGAAAGTTTGAGAAGCACTGGTCTAGAGAATTCCTTTGTCTAAATTTTATTTTACTAAGCGATTTTTTTCTTGCTGTGGTGTTTTTATTTTCCATTAGTGTTGCTGAAGAGAAAGGGCACTTTGCATTCTCAAAAGCAGAGCATATTTTTAACAAGAAGTCTCTATACTCCAAACCTACTGCTTTTGGCTCTAAGTTCAAATTCATATTGATTATAATTTGCATACCATGTATTTGGGCAAATAGAAAAAGAAGGAAACCAGAAGGTTTTTAAATCCTATTTTGAATGCGAATGTAACCTTAGCTCATATCTTATACATTTCATAGGGCTCCTTTCTAGACCTATCTCTTTTTTAGATATCAGCATATTCAAAATTTCATCACTGTGCTTTTGGAAAATTCTCTCTCACACACATGCTTATATCCTTTCAGATTTACATGCTTATATACTTTCTAAGGTACATGCACACACATATATAGATATTTTTACCCTAAACAGCCTGTATTTTATGCTTATTTGGATATTTTAGCACGGTTTAATTGGGTTTAAATTTCTTATTCATTAAGTAAATTTGAATTTCAGTAAAATTACTAGTTTCCATGGATTTTCGTTCCAATTTTTATTATTCTTAACAACGAAATACTTCTTTACATTGCTTTTCTTAAGACTTTCTTTACACTCTTGTGTTTTTGATAGAATTTAACAAATCTTTCACTTTTTTTTTCACTAAGTGATTAACACAATAATTAAAAATCAGTTTCAGTTTAATATGTATTTCTTACCAGTTACTTTAAGTATTGTCTGCATTAACGTCGAAATAAAATCTTGAAATAGTTTTGTTTTATTTTTATTATATTTTATTGATTGAATAAAATATTAAATTTAAAAGTAAATAGCTAAAACTATTTGTTTGGTTAAGAAACGTGTTTTTTTTCTCTCTCTTTAAAACTATTTCTTTTCGAGAATTCTTTGCATATTCCATTATGCGTGAACTTTCTCTGAAATCTAGAAACTTAATCTGACTAAAGAAATTTTACAGTACACATGCTTCATAGACAGAATTGATACGAAAATTTGAAATAATATGAATTCTTTGATGTGTTACTATTTAAATTGCAAAGGAACTCTCATTAAAGCATTGAAAAGTGAAGAATATTATGCATTTTTCATCTTATGAATTATTCAGAGTCAGTGATTATTTTCTAGTTTATATATATAAGGGGGACTGGCTTAGTGATAGAATCTTAATAAGGGCTTCATTTCTGACATAAATCTTTTGCAATTATGCACCTCTGTTTTATTTCAGCAACAATTTTGCATATTTAACAATCTAACATTTATTAATAATAATATTTGATTGATTGTGGGAACGTGGGTGACTAAAGTGACTAATACAAGCAGCATTTTAATTAAATTATTGCATCAAGTTTATATCTTACTATAGATATTTTTTTAAAATTTTTGAAGAACTCCTCAACTTTGTTTCTTTTTTCTTTTTTTATATTTTTCAATTCTAAAGTAAGTTTCTTTATTAAAATTTAAATATTATATATGGATTTTAGTTGGTTCATATTCTTAAGAATATAAATTAGATAAACGTTGAATGTAGATTAATATTCTTGACGTAAATATTATGAGGTAAATAATTTCAACTGAAAAAAAGGAATTTTTAGTGTATAAAAGATAAAAAGAGATGAAAAGAAATTGTCTACACTAAAAATAAAATAACTTTTATTTTATTTATGTAATGTCAGGATAAATATCATATCATTTTTCTTATTTTTAATGGACACATAATGCTTGTAAGGCATCTCATAAAGATTGAATAGCTTTTAAAATTAAAAAAAAACAGTTCTACGGAAAAAAGTATGATACTTGAATATATTAGAAATGATTTATGTAATGCTTTTTCTGGAAGGAATGAAATTTCCAATCAAAAGTTAAGAAATCATTATTTTTGGCTAATAAGCTGTTTTTGCTGGCTTAGTCTATCTATATCTTAAATAAACAAAGTGACGTGAAATAATAATTATTTTTTCTGAATTTTAAGCAATTCTCTCTTTTTTTTTCACTTAAAGAAAAATAATTATATAAATAATGTGAAGTAATTTTTTTTACATATTATTGTTGCTTATATGATAATTACATATGATTACTTAACAAATATGCCATTTTTAAAAATATTTCGGAAAGCTAGATATTGTAAAACATTATTCTCTGAAGATATTCAGAATATTATATATATAATTAATAATTACAAGAACTGTTTAGTAATTTATTTTAATATTTTCTTCATTAAGTACAAAATTTTATTTACATTTTACTCTGAACTTAAGATATTTATTATTTTTATGCGCATTATATTAGTAAAATGATTCATTATAAAAATATTTGTATATTTAAAACGTAGTAAAACAGATTATTTTAGCATTTTTCATCATGTTAGTGGCATGTTGTAGAATTAATCTTATCTCAGTGTCTTGAATCAATAGTTTAAAATTTTGTTCACTTAGTTAAATTACATATATGCCGTTGTTTGTAAAAAAAATCCAACACCATAAAGGAATCATCAGAATTAAACGAATTTTTCAGCAAATTATAGGATTTTATGTAAAATAGTAATGCTTTAGAGCCACTGCACAAGCATGGCGTGCGCAGCGCACTCTTAACTGATGATGAATGCATACAAATAGAGGGCTGTAGCAGGACGTTGAAAATAATTAATGATTATTTGTTAGTGGCAATCCTTTAGTGAGACCAAAGCATGCCCCCACGACGAAATAAGGAGAATAATCAGCTACTTACAGAGTATGAAAAGGAGGGGGATTTTTTTATATCGAGCAATTAAGAGATCCTGTGTAGTGGAACAGTTCCACAATGATGCCAGTTTGGAAGCAATTGACCAACGAGCCCGAAGAATTAGAAAAACTGGCAGTGGATGAAGGAAGGTGACGTCAGCGTTCCAATATCGACACCAGCTCTCCACATGGCGATGAATGATCGTACAGCTTCCTTCAGGCAGCTGTCAGCACGTTGGTTTACTGCTACAAGTGTACTAACGTCGGCTTCGTCAATTCGTCGAAGTCTGTTCCACTCTGGATTGCGTGCAAAGGTTCCTTTATACAGGATCCTCCGCACGGCAAACCATCGTGGGCTGCGTCTGCAATGGGCTCATGAGCACATAGCCTGGCAAGCTGAATGGTGTCAAGTAGTCTTTTCATATGAGTCGCGCTTAAATATGTGAGACCATGTTGGCCGTATTCATGTTAGAAGCTATGCCACTGAACGTGGCCTTCCAGAGTGCGTTATCAAACGTCATAGTGGCCTAACAGCCGGAGTAATGGTTTGGGGTGCAATTTCGCACCTTGACCGATTCGATTTGCTACTAATTGACGTAATCTCAATAGCAACAGGTATGTCTATGAAGTGCTACTACCAGAAGTCGTTCCTTTCCTTCAAGGCATCTCTGAAGCTATCTTTCAGCAGGATAATGCACGCCCAGATGTTGTAAAGACTGATCGAGATTTCTGTTCAGCCCAACACATGCACGTTCTTCCTTGGCCTGCTTATTCACCGGATATGTCGCCTACTGAGGACGTGTGGGTTTGGATGGTTAGCGTCTCACTCATGATCCGCGTCCTGTTGCTTCAAAAGACGAACTTTTCCAGCGCATACAAGCAATATGAAATTCTCTTCCACAAGCAGATATTCAAAATCTTTTTGTCTCCGTGCTACGTCGAATAGCAGGACTTTTTGCAGTGCGTGGTGAATACACCAAATACTATTTCGGACACTTTATACTCTTTTTTTTATTTGAAAACTTTGTCGCTTATTTGTAATAATACAAGTCGTTTGTACATTACATTTCATTTAATCCTGAGGATTCCTTCATGGAGTTGCATTTTTTGCATGTTGGATTTGCATATATATATATATATATATATATATATAATAAAAATTTCTCTACAATAGAGATGAAAAAATATTATCAAACTGAAAAGAATTGAAATTGTAAGGTAACCAGACATTGAATTTTAAATATATACACTGCTGGCCACCGTAAATGCAACACCAATAAAAACATGAGATAGCACAACAAAATTTATTTTGTTGATAACATGTTAACCAAGTATCAAATGATTAAATTTATAGACTTCTATGAAGTGTGGTTCCTGCCAGAATCAGTAGCCAGAGTAGCCGCCATTGTTGGAGATCACCGCTGCCATACGCCTCAGCATTGGTTCAAAAAGACTTTGGATGTGTTCTTGGGGTACAGCAGACCAAGCAGCTTCCTACATCCTTCTTTCATCGCACCATTGGTGGCGGAGATTTTTGTGGTTCTGCGTCAAGGGTAGACTAAGCAATGGACGTCTTGCGGGCAGACGACTCTGCTCTGAACGACGTCGAATGGTACGCGCAGACACTGAATGATGCGTTACAGACTCAATGTGCTGTGCTATGGTTCGTGATGTGACTGAGCGATCCTTCACTGCCATGCGCACAATTTGCTTGTCCTGATGTGAAGTGATGCACTGAGGTGGATGCGATCGACCACGTCGGTCCGTCGTACCCTCCTGCATCCAACGGTCACATATCCACATTAGAGTTGTTTGGTTTCTTCCAACACGACTACCGATTTCCCTGAAAGATAATCCACAATCTCGGTAGGTCACTATCCTTCCTCTGTCGAACTCGGATACTTGATCAAAAGCTGATCGCTGTTTTCTACGAGACATAACTGATTGTTTTTTTGAAAAAAAAACACAAGGAAAACGCAATTGCCGAACTTGAAATCATTGAAATCTCCAAGCCTTAAATAGCTCTTTGAGATGGCGCCACAGGTATGCGTGATGTGTGTCTGCGCTGAAATTCTGATAATTTGCATATCTCACCTCGGCTACTGCATGCTGTAAATTTCATGTTATTTGCGTGCTTCCTTCAGGGTGTTGCATTTACGGTGACCAGCAGTGTATATGTGTATGTGTGTAATATAGTTTTAATATGTAATTTTTTAATAGGCTTCAATTAACTGATTATAAAATTATTTTCTAAAGTGTACCATGCATACTTTTTTGTAGAGATCAGTGATAAAAGCATAGTATAAAATAAAATTTAAGACTGCATTTGGTCATATTATTCCCTGGTTTCAGATGAAGATGACTCAGGAACCCTAATAGCCATATTGGGAGTTGTTATTGGCACTGCATCTGTGTTACTGCTACTAGGAGCAGTTATTTTACTTACAATAAAGTTGCACTCAAAAAGGAGAGCTTCCAAAGGTATATATATTTATTGTCAGTACTATAAAGCGTAATTGGATTTTTAAGTTCGTAAAATATGCGCGATAAGAAGTGCATTAAATTTTATATGATTTCATATTTATGGTAAATTATGTTTCTACATAAAAAAAAATGAGAAAACTTTGGAAACGCTTTAAAAAATATAGAATACATATAGTAGTGATTTAAATTAAAATCTTTTATTATTAGTTGAAAATACAGAAAAATGTTTTAATGAAAAAACATGCGAACATAAATATAAAAAAAAATGACTCATAAAACAAGAAAGTGAAAATAGGAAATGAACATACTTAATTTTAATTTTAAATCATATTTAAATTTCTTTAATCAAATAGTGTATTTAAGGTAAAATTAAATTTCATTTAAATAAGATTTAAGAAAATGCAACCCGAAAACATTATTATAACGAACTTAATTCTAATGTAATTGAATTATATTTTTTCACACATAATGTAAGTTTTGCTTAATACTATTTTACTTTACTACAAATACAATGGAAAAAAGCTGTACTTATGGACAAAATACCTATTTAATGTCTTGTTCTAAATATAAATGTTTTAATAAGTAATGAAAATCTTAGATTACTTATTTGTAAATTGCTTTATATTTAGTTTAGTTTTTAATCTGAAATATTAGAAAGGAGGGAAGAGCTTATAGCATTTAATTTTGAACAATGACTTAAAAATAATGTAATATGACATTATTTAACTGATAATAATTATTAGTGACAAAATAATACGAGTGACACATTTTGAATTAGTTTTATAAGCCTTCAGATAAACTATATTGTACTGTTCCAAATCTACTTTTATATTCATTACATATATTAATCCTCATTTATATAAAGAAAATTAAAGTTTAATGTAGTTACTAAGGATGTTGCAATCATTTAACGTAAACAGCAAACTAAATATGTTTCTGATTCAACAAAACAACTAATATATTAAAAATGCAAAAAAATTAAAGTAAAGGCATGCAGCTTAGACAAAGTATTTATGTATTCCTTAGTTTTTTAGTATTTTTGTAATACTTATTCTTAAGTACTTTATTACAAAAAATGTAATACCAAAATATAAATATATATATATATATATTTTCTTTTCTTTAAACTGTAGGTAGAGAATATTGCGGTGATGAAAATAAGTAAGTATTATGTATATATATATTATAAATAGATAACCGTTTCTCATACTATTTCTTGGAGCATCTTAATATTTTTCAACGGAATAAAGCAAACATTAATATTTAAAATTAGAAATAGAGAGAGAGAGAATGGTCTCTTTTAAAAGTTAGCATATAAAATATATAAACTAAATTGTGTACATTTTGAAGATATCGAGTTGGACACTTTAAAAAAAAACATTTCAAGTTAACTGAAATTAAATTCTTATTTCTTATAGAACCGACTCTCATTTGATGAAAGAATGCAAAGAGCCATGTGTGGCTAGCAGTCAAGGCCCAGATATAATACCCGAGAAAAGTTACTTTCAAGGTAATATTTATTTCATAAAATAAGCAGCATGAAGCACTGAAAAGTTATAAAAATAGTTTAGATAGAAAATAGATTGAAACTCAGATTAATTACTATTTACTTCATAATAGGAATCAAAAACTTAATCATTCATTTTATATAAAAAAAGTCTGCATATTTTTTCGTAATAGTAAATTTATTACGCTGCAAAATACAATAAAATCCTGAAATCCCTATGTACATTGATGTACTGAATTTTTTTCACATTCCATTTAATTCTTGTGAAAACTTAAAATTTTAAAGTAAATGGAATAGAATAAAAATTTAATTTAAATCTGCATTACATATTTATTGAATCTGTAACAAACTTTTCGCAGGGATTCATTGCATTTATAATTCACAAAGTTTTGAGTTAATTAATACCATGAATTAGAATTTCTAGGAGAGCCTGTAATATGCTCATATTTGAATCAAATTGTAACACATTTATCAATAGTACACAATATTTCTCAGCAAAGTGATGTATCGTACTTTTACGATAAAATACTATTATATTAAAAATATATTTCTTGATATATATCAGCTTGATAGATATCAGCCATCATTAATTTGTATTGAATTTGATATTTTTAACTGTAATCGATATTTAAATCCAGCAAAGCATGCACAGAAAACACTTTAAAAATATCCAGATATAGTGATTGGAGTATTGACTGTTACAAAAAGCTCTTGAAATCCTATTAAGGTACATTATACAATTTATGAATAATATATATTTCGAAATTGCTTTCAGATGCATATGTACGTGACGAGAATGAGAAGCATACAAATATAAGAAAACTTTGAAAAGCAAACCATGAAGCCTTTGAGTTAAATGTAATCTATTTATGTATTTATGGAATGCTTTATGTGTAAAATCGATCCATGAAGGAAATACAAAGTATGCCTCTATGCATAAAGTATTGGTTTTTCTTATATCCTGAAGAGATTTAGCCGAAAACACTAACACTATTGTTTATATCTTAAATAGAAAATTGTTAACGTATATTATATGGTTTGAAAAGACGTTCACTGCATATGATTGCGAACATAAATTTTTAAATTAGCCAGTGATCATTGTCAAATTGAACAAATATAGTATTCTTATTTGACTATTATTGCTTATATGTCAGGAAAATAAAATATTCAAGAATATTCTCTATAATAATTGCTAACTTCAATTTACTCAAAAAAGCTCTAATTTTTTTCATATATTTTCAAATTTCAGCAATAATTATTTTTTTTAAATTTCTTTCTAAGGTTACACGTTTTAAGAAATTTTTTCATTAAAATAAAATTTATGATAAAGTTAATTTTATAAAAAATGTACTTGTAATGAATTTTAAAGGTAAAAATTTTAAGTTTTTAATTTTAATTTGTTAAAATATTTGAAAATTAATGTTAAATGCTGATGTATAAAAGAATACCGTGCTTTTGTTATAACACTTGAATAAGTGATTAATCGAAGGTAAGGAATGTATCGCACACATATCATAAGGACGTAATACATGCACCTTGCTTAAAATAAAAATCATAATATATATTCTTAAATCTAAGTTTTATGTGTTTCAATAGAAATTGTTTATTTATCTTTTTTAGCAAATACATATCCATTAGGGTCAATAGAACTGTTACACTACATTTAATGTAATAAGAGGTAATATTTTGGGTTATTAAAACTTACATTTTAATAAAACTTTAATAACAAAGGTACTCAGTTTATCGGACATTAGCTCAAACATGATCATAAAAAAATAACCTTATATTCGTTAAATGAGTGAAGATATTCAAATATCTGAATGCAAATACAATATCAGCAAACTTTTTTTTAAAGAAAACATAGTGATTTTGAAAATGTGAAATGCCCTGGAGAGGACTACGCTTTTAAAACTTTTGAATGATTTTGATGTAAATTGACATATATTATAAACACTTCTTCATGAACATATTTATGATGTTTGTACTTTAGAACAATTTTTATTTCAGCTTTTTGACGATAAATGTTTCTTATCAATTATGAGAAATATTTATAACATTCCAATTTTCTTTAAAGTATTATTTTTTATGTTGAGGAACATTAAAAAAAACATGTAACAAGTGACATTTGCACGTGATCTTTTGAAATTCTGTTTCAATTTAAAAGCTATTTTTATACAGTTCCAAATGTAAAGTATTTTTGTAAGACTGAAAAACTCCATTAGATAACTCAGTTTTTTCCTACTTTTTAAAAATTAATTACATATCTTTTGAGGAACATGTCTCTTTCTCTTACTTTATCAGTATTTTTCTTAATTAGTAAAATTGGTTTACTTTCACATGTAAAAAATTTTGATGTCGCTCATTAGTTTACAAAAATATATATAATAATCTCTTATACACAAATGAGTAATTCTTGAATTATTTTTTACAATTACTTCAAGTGCATTTTGAAAAAAAAAACTTATAATTATATAGGTAAATTAATTAGACTGAAAAACATACTTTTAATAAATATTTCTAACAGAAGATTTTAGTTTTATTTAGAAAAAAATCTTATTACATAAGATAAGCTAATTTTTTCCCCAAAAAGTGTATTTTTTATGGAAATGACACTGTATTTTTTAAATTAAATTGATAATGCTTGAATTCTCTAGACCATTAAAATATGTTAGTTTTGTGAGGTTTAAAATGCATTTATTTACTAGCTTGACGATACACTTTATTTCAGTTTTTTCACTATAGGATATTTAAAAGTATTTTATTAAACATAACCAAGATATCAGGAAACGTTTGCTTAAGAATACTACGTTGAACTTAAGAAGTATCTTTAAATGAGAATTGGGCTTTATATTAATTCATTTTTTGCTTATGAATTAATTTTATTAATTTCATTGACAAAAATTTTATTAATTCATCCAATTTAATAAAACAATCAAGCAAGACAAATTGTAAAAGAATAAAAAGAAATATGAAATTATCTAATAATTATTTTTTTTAATTTTAGTATAAACCATTTTATACTAAAAGTCTTCCTTTAATTAATTTTTGGGTGGGTATACCATCAAGTTCTGCTATTCTTAATTGAAAAACAACTATCTCAGAGACTTGTTACCATGGCATTGGGCGCAGTTTCTTATGTTGCCAAACCAGTTTGTTGCTCGTTACGGTTTTTTTTTTATATGACGATGTTAAGTTTAAATGATTGTGTAACTGTTTGTTGGCATTTTTTAACTCTCAGTTTAATTTATTTTTTCAACCAGATAGCCATAAAACACACAGTGTAGGTATCACTGGAATTTATTTGCAATGCGTTTATATTATACCATGGATAACATTCTAACTATACCTATTACCAATATAGTAGGTATAAGATGACACAAGATGTTACTTAAAACAAAGCTGCGCAATCTACAGGAAACAGACAAGACAAGTTTTAACAGTATGGGATTGACTGTCAAAGAACTTTAAAAAAAATTTAATGACTGGCTATGAAGATGTTTATTATGTACTATTTGGAATGATGATATCTCAAGCTTTATTGAATGATACCATATTTTCGCAATTTGTCAGAGTCTCAAATTTTCATTAATTACACTATTATAAGATCTCGTAAATTTTACTGCGTTCTGACATTTTTCTCTTTGCACACACATATAAAACACGTGTATATATATATAAAGGCAAAAATGTCAAAACATATACGTATATATTGCAGGGAAACGATGAAATTACGGATTTTATTAAATTCCTAAGGTATATGATCAATATGCATAACATGTTAACTTAAAAATTCGTTGGGTTATTTCCCTAAAGAAAGTAAGTGATTTGATCAAATCTCTACACTGTTTTAGTGGGGGAAAAAAGAAATGAGCAGGTCTTCTCTACTTTCATTTGTTTCCACTCCTCTGTACCTCTCTGCTTACTTCTGGCATGCCTTCCAGCTCCCAAACAATACGCAAGGACGATTGCATGCATTATTATTATTATTTTTTTTTTTTTTTAAATTGTAACAACGGAAAGTTTTTATCATATATTTCGAAAAACATATCAGACAACTGGTTATGAAGGAAGAAACAAATGCTGTATATTTTGAAATTGAAGTATAAAACCTATTTTAGAAGTGCTGGAGTTTTTAAAGCTAAGCATGGTATGCCAGTCTAAAAAATTTCCCAAGCAAGGAATTCCTTATTTTCTCAATTTTATCCGGTACTTCAATTATCCTGACAAAGTTGATTTAATTGACTTACAGCTAACCTCAGATAGGAACTACAAATTAATGGATATTAAGGCAATGAAATCCAGTTTTCTTCGACCGTTGTCTTCAAAGGGAGTTTCTGAAGAAGTAATGGAGGTATTAAAATTATTGTTGTCCCTATATACTACAGAGTAACAACTGTCATGCAAGTATTAACAAGCTTCTGGCTAACGTGGAAAATTCTAAATAATGAGCCTAGACCTCTAGTCTATGAAGGATCCGTTGAGCGATCAAATCGAGGTGTTAAAACTGTGTTACAAGCTTGGCTAATAGAAAATGACACAAAATATTGGGCTATAGGTTCTCACTTTGTTCAATTCTAAAATATTTCTTCTTTTCATCGAACCATTAAACAATCACTTTACATCGCTTTATTTGGAAAAGAACCAAAACAGACTTCATTCTAGTCAAATTTCGAAAAAAGTTGCTTGAAAAATTTTTGTTAATGAAAAGGGCTTGGATCAGCTTCTTAATTAGATGGACTGTGATATTATTTTAGCACGAAAAGTCTTGCTAGTAGCTTCCTTCGAGAACAACAAAATGTGCTTTAGATTCGAAAGGTCTAAATTGGTTGATTACAATGATTCAACTTCAAATGATCTATCAATATTTAAATCAATTAACAATAACGCCTCAATGTCACACAATCTACCAGCATCTAATTTACTCTCCAAAAAGACTGTAAGCCGAGAAGGTCAATCAGAAATTGACTCAATATCTTTACCGAAAACAAGACAACTCGAACCAGTTAACAACTCTACTTCAATTTCTGCTTTTTTCAATTAAAACATTTGTAATGTTTCTTCCATTTGAAGGAAAGGTAGCATTTACAACGACTGTACATCATGTTGTATTGTTTGTAGAATAGAATCAACTGGGGTCTCTTCATGTGGTATTAGTATAATTTCGGTCCACGCAATATGTGGAAGTACAGCAAGAGAAGAACGATTAGGATAAAAAATTCTATACTATTTATGCCAAAAAAGAAGAAAGTGTAAGAGGTCAAAGGGTAAATGCTGTAAAATAATTGAATAGAGCAGTTGAAGAAATTAAATGAGTTTTTTTAATGAATTTAAAACTCTGATATTGAATTACACTGATAAATCTAAGTCTGAATGAGATTGTATGAAAATTATTCTTATTTGGAGGCCAACAATTTAGTGTTCCTATGAGCAATCTAAATTGCAACGTAAAACAGATAAATTAGAATATTTATTAAAGTAATGTATTTTGTAATTCGAAATTACACAAATCAGCTGCGTGCTTTGAATTAATCCAATAAAGATTGCTATTTATTAATTAATTACTTTCACAAAATAGTCTTTAAAATGTTACTAAGAATGTAATTTATTGTTTTTAAAAATATAAGGTAAAAAACTATCTATTTATATTTTGTTAAATAGTTTTGAATAAATAAATTTATTTCAGTGGCTTTTGTATTGCTTACTCTACTTTTAATAATATACAATTTACTTAATAAATACTTTGAAACTCATTTAACAATATTATTTCCTCTTTTCTCTAAAAGACTTCAGAGATTTGATCAAATCACTTACTTTCTTGAAGGAAATGACCTAAACAGTTGTTATTTTATCCTTTTGCAGGAATTGTTCATATGTCTTATGGATTTATCAAATCTTTAATTTCATTCCTTTGTAATGCCTGTCGGTTCCTTCTTCCCTCTGATCCCCCTTGTCTACCCTCATGCCCTGCTAGATGTGTGGAGGAACTGAATAATCCGTAGATATGATTCACTCTATTTTATTGTCACCAAAATATCAAACAGACACAATAACAATCTAATTAAGATAACAGGTCTGACAGCAGAGTGCGGAGGTGAGACTCGTTAGCCTGGGGATAATAATACGGACCCTCAACTGATTCAATGATAGCTTAAATAAGCTCAACATAAACTACGTCGTGCACTAATAAGCAAAACTTCTATTTAAATAAGGATCACGGTACCCGTACTTTTATGAAGGCAAGTCCTACACTCGAGTCCTTGAAGGCGATCCTTATCTAGATTTTATCACCGTCGATATATCCTCTCTCAAAAATCTTCGATTGATAAACTCCGATTGCACTTAATCATTTCACGATCCTTCACTCTCCAAGAAACCAACTAACTCGCCAACTAACCGACTAACTCCTAAAACTCGCGAATACAGAATGTATATAATATACTTAATTTGCCTAATCACGCTTTCTTCTCTCGGTGAAAGTTGGTTGAATTAAATATTTTCCTTAAAGAGCAATGAAAGGGTTAGTAGAGCCGCGTATAGATCCGTCACACCTTATCTGCGAAATATGTGTACATACATGTATGTATGTGTATGCGAATGTGTGTGTGATTGCATGTGTTACACACTTATATACTTACATATGCAATTAAAATGATGGAGAAAGATTAAATAAACTCCAAATCAGAGAAAGCTTAACTTCTCAATGTTATAACCTATAATAAAATCTCAAAATGTGGAAACATGCCAATTCAAGTAATTGGAAAACTATTACGTTCTCTAAAGTTGTCACTAAGTTCAAACGGGGATTCAAAATACACACGTAAATATATATAATCAATACTAATACATACTTAACTCAGTAGAGCAACAGTCCAAGAAGGCTAATACCTACTGTGGCCACATCATTATACGGATCTTTGGGCTCTGAGGTGCATGATCAGATGTTCCGAAGTGGTGTTCAGTATGATGCGAAACCATCGGTGTTCAATTCCCAAGCAAGCTTGTTACTCATTTAGCTTGTTGCTCATTCCCAATCAAGCGTGTTATCATTTTTTTGTCTTTCGCTTTTTATTTTTTTGCTCATTCCAATCAAGCGTGTTAATCCCACTGAAAAGATAGAAAGTTGAATCAACCATGCCCAGCCCGGTGTTTGAACCTCGGACATGTGGAGTGGAAGTATAATGATGGTCAATGGGCTTCAATAATACATACTAAATAACTATAAATGTAAAGAAGCGAAGCACAAATAGAATTATAAATAGACAGCGAAGGTCAAAATAAGTAAGCCCCAATAGAATATATGTATGATGTCCCCGAATGCCGTGTATAAACTTGGAGTGGAGGTAAATTACATCCCGAGGAGCCCTAATTTCATAGGAAAGCATGGGTAAAATCGTAACACTAACAAGATGAAAAGACACAAAGACCATATGGCCACAATGCACAATATAGTGTAAAACACGTTTTTACAAAAACAATAATAAATTAAAAGTTCGCGATGTGTTTGAAATTTTTGCCATTGGCATGTATGCACGCACGACACCAACGTGACATGAACTGGTGGAAATGTTCGAAAATACAGTGTATTTCATCGATCGTAGCAGCAGTGATGGATATTAACGCCCCCAGATCGCTTTCAGAATTGACGAGCGTGGTTTTGATACACCCGACTGACCGTTTGATGATTCGGTTGCTGCTTTGTTGGATGTCTTTCCCCATACAACGGAACAGCATCGTCTAATACCATTGGCTAGGTTGTAGTAAAGTGAATATACGCAAACTCGGTGTTCACTTAACGATTCAAGTTCATCACACGCTGTCCATATCTGAAATGAGGAAACCACATGTTCCGCCCTTGTGAGCTCATGTACAGCGCCACCTATCGCTTTCTGGCCATGCTTTCCTATGTAATTTTGGCTCCTCACGTTCTCTTTCTTCCCTCCAAGTTTGTTCATAGCATTCGGGGACACCCTGTATATATATATACACAAATGACAATATTTACAGTATAATAAAATATATGCGTTTAAATAAAAAAAATATACTGAAATAATTTTAAAAAAATGATAGTGCCAAATAAAATGTCTCACGTAAAATGTACTGTAAATGATTTGAAATAGTCATTTACAACCCTCGCACAAAAAGAATCGAAACATTCTTAAATTTTTACATATCTTCTTCTTATGTAAACAAACTATTTCAGAAATAAATCAAATATGAAGATAAATATTTTGGAATAGATCTCGTATGAGATATTTTATTAGTATTTGATCGGATAGTTTAACTATATGAAAAATAAACATATTTTAAGCATAATTAAAATTATAATATTGTTAAGTACATAGCAATAATACTTGTGTCTGCGTTATTATTTAGAGATGTTCATTGTTTGCGATGAACAAGTGCACATTTATGCAAAAATTTCTTAAAATGTTACCCTTTAAAGATTATGCATATTTAAAAGTGTCCATGAAATATATTCATGACTTGCCTACAGTTTTCACAACGCCAAGTTTTTCTCATACATATTGAACTGCAAAATATACTCGTACTCGATTGAAAAAGTTCTAAAATTTTAACCTCAGAATTTAAACCTCAAAGTATATGAAAACACTTATATACAAGCATAAACTTTAGCGAAAATATGTATTCAAATGTTTTTTTTCCGCTTCGATGCTGCAACAAAATAAGTTCATTTTTCGTGTTTATGAGGCGTGTCATTACTTACGATTATATATATTTATGTAAGTAGTCTATATCTAATACTTGTTATCAGTTTTATTTTTGGTGGAATGATTTATAATGAATCTAATTTAGTTTTTCAGCGTATTAACCCACTTTCTTACTTTATGAATGATTTAAGAAAATTAGGCATAAAAGAAATTTCTAAGACAATATTTTACTCTAGGGAAAAAAATTGTGTCCTTAATTATATTGCAGAATGCTTTAATTAAACATACCAGTAAGTGATGTTTGAATAATGCTGATTCTGAAATTTATATGCTATTTCTTTACAGAGCGTTCAGATGCATTGCCAAAGGTTATAGAAGTTGAACAAGGAGTGAACCCTTCTATATCAACCAGTGACCCCAGCAGTAGAAAATACAGAGAATTTCAAAGCGTATCTTACCCGGATGACCCAACACTCATTACAGTAAGACATCATTTTATGCTATAGAATTTTGTAGAGTTTTATGCGTGGAAACATGGATTTCCTTCGTTGTACTGTTGATTCAATACTTCTTGATTGCATTCATAGTAGAAAGTATGAACACAGTATTTAATTTCTTTCTATTTGGTTTCGTACAAATACTAGTTCAATGTTTACAGTTTTTATCTTCTTTTTATTTGAATTTCTAAACCTCAGGTTTTATATTTTGTTACCGTGTTTCATCCTTCAACAATTTTGAACTAAGGAGAATATTTGTTTCCAAAATAGAGCAGAACTGCTTGTGCATAAAAACTATAGATGTTTTTACTTCTTAACCGGCAGAATTTCAAACATCTTAATTACATGCACCACAAATTTGACGAATAAATTATGCTTAGAAATTTTTGACTAAATCAATCTGCAATGTTCATAATTAAAACCAGGAAATTTAGAAGGAAAAAAAATCACACATTAATTCGTCATTTCATTATTAAAGTATAACGTATTTCTGTACCTTCCGGCTCAATCGAGATTCTTATCACAATGAAAAAAATTGTTTTGGAAGTTTTTTAGTTTACTCTCCATTTTACAAAAATTGAATTTAAAATAGTGTCAGTTTATTAATAAATAATAGTTATCCATAGCTTTGTTTTGTAGATTTCGTATACATGAAATTATAATTATAAAATTTACCCCGATGTATTTAAAGTGTTTTCAAAAAATTATATTAATTTTTAAAAAAAATTGAAACTAGGGTCTATACCCATAAAAAGTGATTATTTATGCGTAAGCGAATCTGATTACAAATCATTAGCAAAAATATGAAATGTAAGTTTTTCAAACAATATGATTTCGTCACGAGGAACGTGAAATTTAGTTTCACAGAAATAAGAGCATTTTTTTGTTGTTGTTTAAAGTTGTTTTTGAAAAAACTAACAATTGAACGAAAAATGTATTTTCTTGATTTTTTTAAGTGCTTAACTCTTTATTAGCATTTTGATTGAAAAAACAAGAGGTGGAATTGGAGCTCAGGAGTCCTCTTTCCTTTCAAAAATACGTGCAGGGAAATTCTAAGGGAAACTCAAGAGGAGGCTAATTTATTTTTAGCGCAAATTCCACTCCAACTGTTGTGTTCGTAATTTATGTTGATTAATCTACTCAGTGGGGGCAAAAGAGCCTGTAATTGCGGCTTCACTACGTGCCTCGAATGATATTAATGAAAGTTTTAAAGGCACGGAAAAGTAAATGGCAGGCTTCGGTCAAATCCTTAATGAAAACATATTTCGGGACTGAAAAATCCCATTCCATTGTGCTTCACAAGTGATTACACTCTTCATGTCTTTCAGGTATAATAGATGATAAGAAAATGGAAACAACTTACTGTAACATATGATTAATTCAAATATGTTTAAATCTCTTAATTTGTTTTAACTGTACATAAGCATTTTTTTAAAAAAATAATTCGTTCAATTTTTTTGTCTTAATTCTATCAATTTATATTTTGAGTGATTTGTATTCTGAACAAAACTTTAAAACGAGTTGGACTAAACCAAGTTTTGCCAAAATGCTTGACAATAGTGCACCCTTTTCAGGCTTTAAATATAAAATATAACTTGTTTAGATATATAAGTTATTTTAAATAAATATTTGAATAGTAAGTTTTTCCTTAAATGGTACTTAATTTCTAAAAAAATCTTTTTCATTTAACATTGTTCTCTGAATGTTACTACTGCGAGACTATTTCTTTGAATGAATTTTAATTATATTTTTAATATAAAATTGCTGTAATGTACGTAGTTTAGTGAAAGATCTTAATACTATACATTTATTTTAAAATGGAGAACATTATATTAGGAATACTACATAACATGAAGTACATAAGAAAATACTTGCGATGCATTTCGTTTTTTGCATAAACTACAAATTAATGTTTTATTAAAAAAATAATAAAAATTTTTAAAGTGTAAATTTCAAATAAATATTATCATTAGCATCATTGTATTTGGGAAGACAGGCCCTAGTGTTCCAGTGCCTTCCATTGAAATTTCTTCCAAAGTGCCTCTTATTTACTTTCATTCTCCAAGTTTAAATGAATATATATGTATGTAATTAATTATTAATTCAAAAAACTTAAAAACAAAATGTGACGTCTCTCTCTTTTTTTTAAAACTCAAACTTTGTTTGCTTAACCATTTTATGTTGGCAAACTTTCCATAAAATAATTAAAGACTTAATATTATAATAGGCTTAAAATTTCAAAAGTTTCCTTCACAGAGTAAAATTATTTGCATATCAATGTTTATTATTTGAAGTTAATAATTAATCTTTTCTCGATTACAATGTTAAAACATATTATTTTACCTAAAAATAGGGTAAGCCGAATTTTAAATAAAAATACATTCTAGCTAATAAGGAAAGTATTCAGTACTTAATACTATTACATAATTAATAAATGTTAATAATAAATATAATTTTGTTTCTCGTTTGCAACAAAATGTATTAAATAAATTTCAGATAAAGATATAACAGCACAAATACACAAATTAAGAAGATTGATACATAATCCGTTTTCTTTTTTATCACATATTAATAGAACTTTTGCTAACGTTGAAGCCAGTTTTTCATTTTTTGAAATGTTCCTAGGGATGAGAATATATTCATAAATACTTAAGAAATTTTGTTCAGAATTTTCAAAACTAAAAACATTAGGAGCCATATCACCCCTTACTAATTAAATGCAGCTTTAGATAAGTATTTTCCTCCTCTTCACTCCTACAAAACTGAAACATTTTAACGCGTATGTAATGTTTCGTCTTTTACATCCCACAGAGGATATAAAAGAAGCGGGGAATAATGAATGCATAGTTCAAAATTCTGTCTGAATCATTTATTACCAAGAGTGAGAGACGGCTTTTAAGCATTTCTGATGAATAATTAATGAAAGTTCTCACTCCCAAGATTTATATGAATGAGCAATTTGTTATTTCCCCTGCTGTTACTGAAGTATGTGAAGCAGGTTTTTGTAACAAAAATCAATGATCACAACATTTGGAGATGATTAATTTTCCCTGTCACTTTTAGATGCACGGGTTAGAAACATCAAAATGTTCGTGCTTCCAGTTAATATGTTTGCGAAGGAATTTAAAAGTAAAATATTAATGAGGAAACTAATAACGAGGAGGATTTTTAATTGACTATGAATAAGATTTATTTTAGGAATGCTAAGTTTCAAGCGAATGATGAATCGGAGCGCAGATGTTCTTTTTACTTTATCGTGCATTCATTTTTTCGACTTCTATTTCCAAATTAAAAAGGCGTAATTTGATTATTTTAATGATCTTAATAAATGAAAGATGAGTATGTTTTATCGATAATATTTGCTATTTAAGTGAGGATGACTGTGAAATAAATTACTATTTTGCCCCTGGATACAGCACGCATACAAAATATAGGTAAATCTCCCTAAAAGCAGTATTGAATTCCCCAGAAAAGAAATAAAAATACATTTAAGAAATAGTATTACCGAAGTTATGGAAACAATATATATATATATATATATATATATATATATATATATATATATAGTAACATAAAATGAAAGAAATACATGGCATAATAAAATTGATAATACAAAATTATATCACTAACAAAGCTAGAAGATATAAACCAGATTTCAAGAAAGACAACTTTAAAAATGATGGAAAAGTCTATTGTAGAAGAATTAACTAAGCGTATGTATAACATGGAACAGAATTAGAACTTTAAAATGTAAGAAACCAAAAGAGTTAATAGACTAAAATGAAGACATATTATGATTTCTAAAGCTGTTGCTGAATTAGGACCAGCAAAATTAGGGTTAAATATATTTTATGGATCCTACCTTCCCCTGTTCAGCAGAAATTTTATACATAACAGGGAAACATAACCATGTTGAAAAGTTAGGCCTAAAACCAACCACGTGTAATTTGCAACCAACAGAAAAATAAAATAAAAATAATAGAAAATATGAAAGGAAATGAATCTTAACAAAATACAAATAAAAATAATTTTGAAAAGGAATAATGAAGCAAAAACCCACATGAAAAAATGCAAATAACTGGGGAGCGGAAAAAAGAACTGTACGTTCGAGAGTAATCACGCTAAATGACCGTTAAAAATGACGTGTTAAGTTGGTAAAACCAGAAGCAAAAATTAGTGGCGCCACCTGGAGAGTTTTTTTTCTAATTAAAAAAAGTAAGCAAAAACAAATTGAAAATAATAAAAAACAAAAGGAGAAAAAACAAAGAATAATACTTAAACATTAAAAAGGAGAAATAGAGAGATAATTTAGAAATATATTTAAAAATGAAATTATTTGGATAGTTGTATTCCAAGCAATTATTGCAGAATAGCTTAAAATTATTTTGCTTAACATGATTATCTGTGACTAAATCGTTATTTCTTTTTATAAAATTTAAGATGATATTTCTAAAAATAGAAAGATGAAGATATATATATATATAGATATAGATATAGATATAGAAAGAAAGAAGATACATATATATGTATATATATATATATATATATACATATAATGAGAGAGAGAGAGAAGTGAGTATTCACATTTCAAAAGAAAAATCAAGTAATTTTGGGCAAATTTTAATTTTTGTTTGGAATCAAAGTGTAAAAAAGGTTGAATCAACTTGAACTGAAGTCAATGAAGATTTCTAACTATGAATCATCATTAAATATATCAAATTGACACTTTAAAAATGACAATGACAACAAAATAATATCAGACTTAAAAATTAAATGACAAAATATTGACATGCTTACTTTACTCATCACCGTATAATTAAGACTTAATTTGGTTACGATTGTATCTTTGGCGTTATCAATAAATCAATTAAATAACAATCATCCAGCGTTTACAATTTTGAAACTACTGGAAAGAAATAATGCGCGCATATCGGTAAGAAACACACACACTACTTGTGTTAATTCTTCCAAAGTAATTCAATGAATACCTTGGGTGATAAATGACTAAAATTAACATTGAAATGAAGAAATAACTACCTTGAAAAAAATTAATCTCGATAATTATTCATAATTAAAAGGAAATGTAAGAATACTCTTCTCGAAACAATAATGCACATCTGGCAAATCAAATACATTAGCCATTATGTGTGTGTGGGCAGTGCTAGTCGATCAGGATATATCAGCGCGTGTACCATGTTCTCATTTCGTTCACCAACACTCCTTGTTGAATTTTTGTTTTTTGCTTCTTTTTTTTCCATTTATTTTTTCAACAAACGGTTAAATTAAAATTAAGGCAGTAAATTCAGTTACCACGAACGTTTAAATGATTGAATCAGGTGAAGAACTGTGATTAAGATAGAAGCAGGTGATCTTAAATTATAAGGAATTGTAAGGAATTTAGTATTTAGTATAGTAGTTTAAGATTAATGATATAATAAGAATGCTATTAAAACACAAATTTCTAAAGATTTAAGCATTTTTATTGTAAAAATTACAATTAAGTATAGCTCTCCTGTTAAAACTTTAAATGAATTTTAAAACAAAGGCTTCAGCTAACTACTGAATATAAATTATAAAATGCATAATAATTGCACATAAAAAGATATTAAGCATCACATTTCAGATCTACAAGTGAATTTTATTAAAGTCTGTTTGGCTAGAATTCCGGGCAATTATACGATTATTTGCAAGTGTTTATATATATATATATATATATATTGTGTGTGTGTGTGTTTAACAAACACTTTGAAAAATCTAAAACCAGCAATAGAGGAATTATAAATTGTATTTTAGTTTTTTTACGCAAAAAATAATCTATGTATTACATATATAAAAATCTCACATATTTTCCTGACTCCAAAATTTCATAAAATTCCTAATAAAATTATGACTGTAACTAAGGGATTTAAAACTTATGGTACACATCCGCGGGCAAGAAGCTACAAAATATTATACAATACACTTTAAATAATATGTTATTATATAATATTACAGATATATTATTCAGTATGTACAAGGCAAAAATATCCCATCTGGGCAGGTGCGGCAGTTGCTCACCTGAAAAGATTGCACACTTTTCAAAACATTCAACTGCATAGAGCAGCAAACGCACCTTGGTTTGTCAGGAACGAAGTCTTGCATAAATACCTTAACTTTCCGCCGCTTCTTGATTTCCTTAAAAAACAATTAGAAATTTTTTCAACCGTTTACCACAGATTCCAAATGAATCCATCAGAGAAATCTCGGGTTATGATAATCCTATCCTAGCTCTTCTAAGAGACTTAGAGAGCAGTCCCTAACCACTCATATCAACACTTCCCAGCTCTGGAAGGGATGATAATATCCTGATAGAAATTAAATTATTTATCACTTGTTGTTTTCTTTTGCAAGACTTCATTCACTCTAATTATTGCCCCCCTCCCACGTAAGCTTTTACATGCGGTTAGTGTGACAACTTGATCCTATTTTAAACTTCTCCACCTTTTCTTACTTTTTTTCAAGTGGTTATTTAAAATTTCCTTTCAATAACCGCACGCAGATATTTAAGAGGTAATGAGTAACGTACTTAAAAATAATATTATCTTTAATATTTGATATTAAAGAAATTCCTCCCTTTTCTCCCCTCGTTCCATCGAGATGCGGCAGCCGGTTGAAAGACGGGAGTGGTTGTCAGAGATGTGACGTCATTAACTAAATCAACTGGATGAGTGGTTTCTCACTCAACCCTCCACCAGCGTTGTTGCGCTGCACTCATTGTGGACTACTTTATATTCTTATGTAACACTTCAGCAAATTATTCTTATTTTTTTCTACTTATTATGATGAGTGAATGATAGAGATTTCTCTTAGGTTCCACGTTAAATGTATAAACGTTGCCGTTACCAAGGTAAAAATATTATTTTTATTGATAATTTTAACTTTGAGTATTTATTTAATTCTATTGATATTGGAGACATTATTCAGATTCTTAAAACCACTCTTAGAATAAATATTCTTTAAATAAACTAATAAAATAAGTTAAATATATATTACCATTATTCAATAAGTATTGAGTGAAACTTGTATATATTTCATAATAACTGTTATTATCAGCAAATTAAAGGACTACGTGAAGTTGAGCTTGTAAGTAACTGTTTGGCTAATGTCTATTTACACTATTATGAAAATGAAAAAAACAAATTACTTAAAAACTACTATTTTACTCGTAGATACATGCATGACTTAATTATTTTAGAATAAATAATTATCTTATGAATAACGTCATTCATAATAAAAAAAAACAAATTATAAACTATTTTACTCGTAGATACATGCATGACTTAATTATTTTTAGCACAATAAAGTAGATTATGTTCCTATTTAATTATTATCCATTATATTTGAACTCATTAAAAGCCGTTGCAGTAATAAGTCAGCAAGTTTGGATCTTCTGTTAAAGGTGAAGAAAAATTTGCTAGTAAGTAATATTTTTGATGAAAAATAGACTTTTTTGAATTTAACATTACAAAATACTATTTAGATATATTCAAACATTATTGTAAACTCTGAATTTTTAAAATTCCTTTTAAATTACCTTACGCTTTGCTTCGTTCCAAAAAAATATCGAACTGGAGCCTCTTTTTTTAATTATTTGCATCAAACACGTCTTATCGCGCATCGAGCTCAGAGCAGTGGTCATATAGTCTTAGAAATGTGTTGGCTTGAAAAAAATATAGGTAAATTTTTGTTTTTCTTGTGTTAATTCTTTTTGAAATTTTGTTTTTGTAATTATTTTTCTTGTGGAAAATCTTCTTTGAATATTCTGACATTATTTTCATTGTATTGTTTTGTATTCTTCCCACGTACAGATGTAGGCCTAATTTTCTATAGGTTTCTGTTTTTCCATTACGTCGAAAATTTCTGATGATGGGGAAGCGTGGAATACTACAAAGCAATCCTTAAACCTTTTTCACTTTTATTTCATTGGTCAAATTTCAATTATTTCAATTTTAGTCAAATGACTCTCTCCTCCTTTACTTATTTCAATTTCAGCTTCTAGCCCATTATGTTCTTCAATCTTTGAATAATAGGATATTCTTTTGAATCATTTATTTTTATTCCTATATATACAAGAAATATTAAAGTATTGAAAAATACTAAGCTAACATAAAAAATTATAACTGTCTGCATAAAATGAAAAGTAATGTGAACATATTTAATTGTAATTTGATGTTCAAATTGCTGTGTAATCAAACATGTACTTTTAATTACATTCTTTACAATTTAAATTTTTCTGTATCGTAATGAGTTTGAAAAATAGAAATTATATGTCATTAAAATGTAGACAGTCGTCTATGTATTACGTTATTGAAAATAATGTATATTGCGAAAATAAAATAGAACTAACAATTTCCTTCGAATATTTCTTATGCATCATTATTTTCAAAGATACTTTTTTTTAATAATTTAAACTAAAAAGAAAACATTTATTTAAAATTTAAGTTTATTTTATCCGAATAAATGTTCTAACTTTCGTGTAAATAATTTATTTAAAAGTATATTTTAAATACAGCTGAAATACTGTTCGGCAATTTTGAGAGAATGCATATTTTTACGTAATAAATGTTTTTTAATACAAGTGGTGTAACTCCATGCTTAACAAACATTCACTTAGGTAGCCAAGCGTCCAATGTGAAATACGCGAAATCGGATCTACATTTGCCATGACATTGGTCCAATCTACTGAGTGAAGGAAATAACGCATGCTAAATTTGTGGAAACTCATAGGAATCACACAGGTAGTGTGTGGAGTACTGACTCAGTCGAAGTCCTGATCACGTGACTCCACATTAGATAATTCAAAAGACAACGATGTATTCTAGGCAGAAATATATTAAATCAAATATTATGTTTGAAGCTTATTCAATGAGAATTATATACTCATTTCTAAGAAATGTGAATCATCATCATCTTTTTTTTAATCGTGTAATAAATTAACATTATTTCAATGACTACCAAACTTTGTAAAATAAAAGAAGCATAAATAATGTGTCTAAACACACAAATTCGGAAAAATGAATCATACCAAAAAATACTAAGATGCTACAGAAACGAGTGCTACACACTAAATAATATAGCAGGTGCTTAGTGCAAGACTTCTTTCTTCCTAACTTATACTGTGAAGCGTCGCTCGTTAAATAAGTCACATTTTATTTCTTTTTTTAAAATTTGTTTGCTTGTTATTCGAATTACTCATCAAAATAGGTGTTCGTTGAACGCACCTCCAGAATAAATGTGGTATGACTAAATTGTTAAAGGATGTTCAAAAATATTTATGATTTTTTCTACTTAAAAAATACTCTAGTTCAGATTTTATCTTGCAGGCAAAATTTTCTTTTCTTGCTGATATATATTACACAAATCAGGTTTTAGTTTTCCTTTTTGTCAGAAATAAATGAAAAAAAAAAGAATTTTAGAATTGCAAATAACATTTTGAACAGTTAAACTCTTTGTCATTATATATCCATTCCTTTGTATATATATTACCTAATATTTACTTCATAAATGCAAAAAGTCCAATTTAGAACGTGATTTAAAGCTCTGATGACATAATGTTTTTTCAGCAAAGGTAAAATAAAAACAAACAAATCAAGCTATATACAATATCTAATATATAAAATTCTCCTGTCACAGTGTTTGTAACCAAACTCCTCCGAAACGGCTAGACCGATTCTAATGAAATTTTGTACGTATATTCAGTAGGTCTGAGAATAGGAAGTAAACTATTTTTCATTCCGATATTGCAATTAGTTAAAAAGATATTAATTAAAAACCTTAAAACGCCTAATTGTTTTACTCCAGCGAGTTGCTTACTTGCCAGAACTTCCATTCCGTTTCGGCCGAGCGGTGATCCGACGTTTTCCACCATCTTAAAATTGCTATCCAATTTTTATTGTTGAAATCAGACAAAAAATAAATACAGAATCAGAAAGATCATTTATTTCGCCACAATACGGTATAATTTTTTTTGCAAAATAATGATATTTTTATTTTTTTAAGAATTTTTTAATAAAGGGTTAAAACTGATGCGTTTTTATGCAAATTATTTCTAAATTAATGCGTTTGAATTTGTTTTCGTGTTATTAAAACGATATTCTACACTAAATAACTTCCTTTAGATCTAGTCATTTAAAAAATAAAATTCCCAAAACTTTTTTTTAAAGATTTTTCAAAAAATACTCAAAATTTTAACTTAACACTGAATAACTTTTTCATTTATGAAGATAATCGCACAAAACTGTATTTCCGTGTGTAAAATAATATTATCCGTAATATGTACAAAGATTAAAAAAAGTGCTTAAAAATTACGGATTTATTTTTTATTTTTTTTTTTTGTGATTTTCGTAAAAAACCGTTTTTGCAAGAAATAATTTAAACAGTATTTTTGTACATTTTTTTTAATTTAAAAGTACTTATTTTTGCAATTAATTTCTGAAGTTTGAAAGCATTAACTTAAAAATTATTTCCTAAAAATAAAAAATAAAAAATTAATAACAAATACGCGATTTTACATTTAGCCAAAACTTGGAGTCGAAAAATAGTTTTGCGCCAAAGACCTTTGAACTGTTTAAACGTCGACCGCATCTAACTCAAGGGTTACAGTAAAAAGTTTTGCCTTAAACAGGAGGAAATCAGCAAATTTGGCGAGTAAAAAAAATGCGAGTGAAAAAGCTATTTTTGCTTCAATTTTCGTCATTTTTTCTTTAGATAATTTTCAAAATTAAATCATTATAGATGTTAGATAAAGTGACAAAATGTATTAAATACAATTCTGAGACTCATTTAAAATATTTATCAGTATCAAAATTTTTGTTCTCTTTCATAAAACTTATAGTTTACTTAAAAATAATGCGTAATGTATAAATCTTTTTTTGACATATAATTTCATAAAAAAAACGCAAAATTTGCCCATTTCGAAATTTTTTTGTTCAATTATTCAGTTAAATAAGCATAACTTCCTTAGAAAAAAATAAAAGCTATGTTCAAATAAAAAATCTTCATTATTAATTGCGTGTTATTAATATATCAAAAATCACTAAATTGGCATGTCACAATTAATTGCTAAATGAATATTTTTAATCAATATTAGTATAAAATAATTAATTAATTTTGTTTTGTACTTTATGATTTCTTCTAAAATGGATAAATATAGATGAATTTAAATGAAAATGATTTTTAAAAAGTTCATTGATCATTTAGAATCAGTGATTAAAAAAAAAGAATGCCGAAAACTATCTTTTTTTAAGAATTTTTAAAAAAAACTTTTTTTTTACAAAACAATGATATTTTGCATATTTTATGATTTTTTTTTCTGAAATTAATCAAAATTGTTGCGTTTAAGTAAAAATGATTTTTAAAAATTTAGAATCAGTCATTTAAAAAAAAAAGCCAAAAACATTTTTGAACAAATTTTAACAAAACACTCAAAATACTTAAACCAATCATTTAATAATTTCTTCTTTTATAAAGATAATTGCATGAAACTTTTTTCCCGTGTGTCGAACATTTTAAAATATCCTCACAATTTTACTTCAAGATTTAAAATAGTATTAAAACTTTGTAATTTGAAAAATTTCTACTTTTCTGTCTTTTTTCAACATAGAACTATTTTTAAAAAGGCTACATTTTCGTTTCCGGGGATTAAAAAAGTGCAGCGAAAGAATTGAAAAGTGAGTGAGTGATTTATAAATTAGCACTGTTCGCCTATTCGAGGGTTTTTAGCGACGGATCTCGAAATTTTCAACCATGGTCAAGTGACGAGGACAACACCTAAGCTTTTACCCACCTCTCCTAAGTACCACACCACACCAACGCAAGAACAAAATTCGAAAAAGTGAGTTTTAATGTCATACTTAAGGAAATCACTCACATCGCGCCTACACGCACATAAGTGCTATCGTCCTCAGGAAAACAGGAAATTCCCATGGGGATTAAGTTATTCACTGGTAAAAGCCCGTGCAACGCCGGGCTAAGCGGAGAGGAAAGAAACAAAGAAGTGAAATTAATTTCGAGAAATAATATTGGAAGTGCTGATTCTGTGAAGAGAAGGGAAAATGTTAAACGAGAGAGCCATGACACGCACTCACGGGCCATACATTCGCATCGTACGCGCCACACCCACACAAAAGTGCTGGCGTCAGAAAGAAAGGAGGAAATTAACATGGTGATTAAGTTATACCCTCGGTAAAAGCCCGTGGAACGCCGGGCTGGGTCAGCTAGTATATATATATATATATATATATATATAACAGGTGTCTATAAAAAAAGTTACACTATTCAGATGAGGGTAGAACATTTTCTGCTAATCAGATTTTGATGAAACTTGGAATATATGCTTTATCGAACATGGGGAAACGATTTCTGCTATAAAGAGAAATTAGTACACATTTTGATCAACAGATGGCTTTTATTGAATATTATTTACTCAAATCCTTAAAACCTCTATAAAAACTTACAGTCATAACCAGAGAATCATTCAACGTGCTTTTGTCATCGTTAATCATGCCCTTACAAAAAAAAAAAAAAAAAGATTGAGCTTTACATTCAAAACTGTTTTTTCCAGTTCGAGAACAACCACTTAGCTGCTCTGCTTAAAGATCTTTGTTTAAAGGATCTGAGAAAAGGCCCGGGCCCCATATTGGCTTGATTTGAGGGAGATGATCATGAAATTTTAAGGAGATATGGTACCCTAAAAATCGTCAAACAATCGATTTTTTATTGGCTTATATGATACGTTTAATTCTTCTAAATGTGTCTGCAAAATTTCAGAGCTGTAGCTGTATTTTTTTATTGAGTTATTTATCCATTTTTGCTGCATGACTGTAGACTAAACAAAGCTGCTACGCCCACTTTTCAGATCGTCTGCTAGAAAAGAGCCTGATAAATAAGGAACTATTTTTTTTATTCCACGCTGATTAGTGTTTAAACTGAAATGAAAACATTGCTTTATTTTGATTATACGAGAGTTATTCTACTGCGTTTTCTGTGAAGTTTTGTTCCTGCAAATTTAGTTATATTTTTGTACTCTCTGTTCTAAAGAGAAAGAAAAGTTGCTTTACGACAAGGAATTTGGCTTTTTGAAATATTTTTCATTTAAAAATTTAATTTGATTTCTCCAAAAAGTTTAAAAGTTTAACATTCCTATGCCTAAAAGACATACTAAATCTACCACAATGAAAGCTTCGAAGAGGTGGTTTCCAGATGCTAAGACAAGTTCAAAAGTTTCTCAAAACACTAACTTGAGTGGTGCAAAACTTGAAGAAGAATGCAAGAGTTTTTTTTTCGTTTGGATGAAAAATATACTGGTAAATCCAAATCTCCAACATACTTCATTATTGATAAAAATGCATTAATGAATATTTTTAAAAATACTCTATGTAATACTTGCAGAAATGCTTCTTTGCGAGTAAATTTTGGAAGAGCCTATGGATTTTGTGAAAATATTCAAGTTGTGTGTGATTCTTGAGCTGATATTATTAATGAAATGAAAACTTCTGAGCAGATTTGTAATGAAAAAAAATGGACTAAATCAGCCCTACGATATTAATTTGCAAGCTACACAAGCATTTTTGAGTTTCGGACGTGGATATCAAGCTCTTGAAAAGTTCTGCATGTTTATGAATATGCATTTAATGTCCAGCAGAACTTTTAACACTTACAAAAAGATGTTGCATTCTTCATTTGTGAAAGCATCCGAGAAACATTTCCATCACATCAGAAGTGAAATTAAGAAAGCATACAATGCAGAAAACAGTGGTGTAACCAATATTGCTGTTTCCTTTGATGGTACTTGGTTGACCAGGGGGCATGCATCTCAGATTGGAGTTGGCTGTGTCATAGACATGCTGACTGGATATGTTGTTGATTTTAAAGTGATATCTAAATATTGTAAGGAGTGTGAAATTGCCAAAGGTGAACTTAAAAAAAATTCAGCTGAGTACGAGATTTGGTTTAAAGGTCATAAAATTTCTTGTAGTGTAAACCATTGTGGCTCTTCAGGTTCGATGGAAGTCCATGCAGCATCCGAATTGTGGTCGAGATCTGAAAAGATTGGATTTAGATAGACTACAGTACTTTCACACAGATGGTGATTCCAAAGCGTTTCAACATCTGACTGAATCAAAGTCTATAGAGATGTTAAAATAATAAAGAAGAGTGTGTGAACCATGTGAGCAAGCGACTAGGAACAGCTCTCTGAAAACGTGTAAAGGAATGGCGTTCAAGAGCAGTTACTCTCGGTGGAAAATCTTATGGCAGTTTGAAAGATGAAACCATAAAAAAGCTTACGCAATATTATCAGAATGCCATTTTAAGCAACAAAGGCAATGCCGAAAACATGAAGACTGCCATATATGCTACATTATTCCATAGCATTTCCACTGATGAAAAACCCCAGCACTTTAAATGCCCTTCTAGTCAAGAGTCTTGGTGTTTTTATCAGTCAGCTATTGCAAACGGTAGAATACCAGGTTCGCTCAAAAAACTTGTAAAAACACCAGTGAATGAGGCTCATATGGCAAAAATATTGCCAATTTACCAGAGACTTGCTTCGAATGATTTATTGGAGCGTTGCATTCGGTGCATGACTCAAAATTCCAATGAAACGCTGCACAGCATTATTTGGAGTAAGTGCTCTAAAATATCATCCGCATCTTTGAAACGAGTGATTATTGCAGTTTGTGATGCAGTATCTGAATTTAACGTTGGAACTTTGCAAACACTTGAATTTATGCAACAAGAAAATAAAATTTATCTGAACAGCATAGCAAAAAATTTAGCAATTTATAAAGATTTTAGAAGAGTATATCAAAGAAAAAGAAGAAGAATGTTGTACAATTTGGTGCAGAAAAAAATCAAACTAGCTCGTAATCGTAGAGAGAAATTAATTCGTGAAAAAGAAGGTGTTTCTTATAAAGCAGGAAATTTTTAAATTGTTGATCACGTATGCAATATTTTAATTTATTTTATTTTTATTTATATTTACTATATTATATTATAGTTTAATTTTTATAACATTAATTGAATGCTAGATATTTAACAAATTTTATTTGTAAGAAAAGCAATTGCAGTTAACAGTGAAACTTCGAATTTCTCGTAGTTTTGCACACTTTATTTTAGTAATGCTTTATTTCCCATATCTGAAATTTCAACATGTAATTACTATAAAAAAACATTCAAGAAACTTATTTAAGCAAATTATTGGTTGTAAATTTCCAACTTTTATATATTTTATTTGTGAAACATTGTTCTTTATAAGAAGCTTTAAATTGAAAAGTGGTTTTTTTTTAGCATTTTCTTCCATTTCGGAACAGTTTTTAATATATTAGGGCTTTTAAAATTATGAAAAAAATAGTATGAATATTTGTGTACGTGTTGTTTATTATGGTAGTATAGAACTGTGCATGGAATTAACTCTAAAGTGTGTGTTTAATTTTAAAAAAAATGTTTAAGATAATGTTTTATGAAATATTGATTTTTTGTTTTTTTTCTTTAATATATTCATTATACAAGTATATTCTTTTATTCTTGTAAATTTTCAAAATTTTTTATGGTAAGCAGTTTGAAACAAACTAATTAACATTCCATAACAGGTTCAGATCATTGGAGAAATTTTTTATCATGCTATTCAAGGAATGAAAACTTTAAACTCATTTTTCTCCATGGTGAATTTTTGTACATATACTGTTATTCAAAACCCTAAGGCTTTTTTGATAATTGAAGTAAGGGTTTGAAACTTTTTATACATATTTCGAAATGTATGTTTTGTAAAACTGTGTATGGAATTAGCTCTAACTTGTTTAGTACTTTTTCTAAAAGATTTCTAAATCAAAATTAATGTTTTTTCGAGAATTTTTGGAAGTTTAACAATAAAAAAATTAATAAAAAATTAAAGAGCAGTAGCAGAAAAAAAGCCGATGCACAGTTTTATGTAGTATATTATAAGGTAATTGGAAAAAAACACTTTGAAAGAAAAGAAACATATTTAAAAAAGCTTTAGGGATTTAAATATATTTGAAAATTTTTAAAAAAATTAAATTTTACAAACATTTTGCAAGAAATTAAAAAAATTTTGTATGGAATTATTATTAAATATTAACCTTTATAAAATACAATTAAAACCAAATGTTAAATATTAAAAATAAAAAAAAATTGTAAAGATGGTACCGCGTCGCCTTAAGTGACGAGATTTGGATGTGATGATCGGAAGAGGACGGAAAACAGTTGCGACTGAAACTGTCGTAGAAGTCTGTACTGCTGTGATTGAAAGCGCCTCCAGTTCCATCTATTCTGCAGCAAGTGGTCGAACGGCATCATGCGAATTGGAGATGATCACGCGTATTTTGCGATCTTGAGTTTCCAAAGTTTGCATCACATTTATCTTATAGGGATACCATTTTAAAACGTATCGCCAAATCTTCCGTACAGTCAACCACGGAATCTCCAATTCACGTGATACTGATCGATCATTTGTTGACGAATAGATGTAACTGAAGGTTCTTTCAACCACAGAAGTAGCGACTTATTCAACACTTGCAGTCCCAACCAGTTTCCATTCTCTTCCGAGCATCACACCCAAATCCCAGCCACTTCAAATTACATGATCATCTTCCTCGAATCAATCCTTGATATCAGGCCTTTTCGCAGATCTCTAAACGACGATATTCTTGCCGAGAAACTACGTGGTTTGTGCCGTTCTGATAAAACAGTTTTACCAGTAAAGCTCGATCATCTTTTTATGTAAGGACATGGTTAAGGATGACAAACGCCAGCTGACTGATTCTCTAGCTGACAGCAAGGTAATTTAGAGTTTTTATGCATTTACATATTCGATAAAAGCCACGTGGGGATCAAATTTGCGCTGTTTTTTTATTGCATGAATCTTCTTCCCATGGTCCATATAGCATATATTCAAAGTTTCCTCAAGAACCAAAAAGCAGAGCAGGTTCTACAGGCCCCTGAATACTGTAACTTAAATGGGAATCACCGGTATATTGAAAAAAAATAACAAAAATTTACGAAGGAATGTAAGTTACGGAATTTGAAGACAAATGAACATTATTCATTGACATTTTTTACATTCCATGAATATTTAAAGTAATTGCGTCCTCTGCGACAAGTAAAAATTAACATTTTTTCCACCAAATTTAAATGGTTCTCACTTAAATTACAATTAAAGGAAGTACAATTTTTACGTTGAATTATTTGTATATTTATGTACCTGGAAATGCAAAAAAAAAATTATCTTTAAATTTCAAATAAATCTGTAAGAGCAATAATTAAATAATGACTATTTTTATTTTTATTTTCATGGCATGTTCTTACTTTAAGGTGCACTTTGCATTATATCCACTGCATATATAACTATGAAATCTTACAGAGTGTTTGAAATCATCGCAATCCATAAAGTGAATAAAATGAAATTTAAAAAAAAAATTACATCAAATTAACAACAAATTAAAGAAATTTTAAGTTAATGATTCAAACTTTAAATTATATGCAGGAATTATCCTATATCTACAATTTGTGAATGTTTATTTGAAAAAAAATTCAGTTACTTTATTGAACATTTGTTATTTATAGTATACAAAATGTCACACTATAGGTAAAGTAGATTTTGAGAAACGTGTACCGGGATCACCAAAAAAATGCATTTTGAGAAAAAACTGTAAATAAAAATATTTGCATCTATGTTATGCAAAATAATAGTTTTTAGTACAATATAAAGCCATATCATTATCAATTGAATTATTTTGCATCATTTCTCAGTTTTTAATTTCTAAGTTTTTAAGGCCAGTCTTGAGGCTTTCCACAGGTGAACGAAAAATTCATCTGACGTAGCAGCCGGTTTATGTGCTGCACGAGATGTTGGCTAGACACTTGTCAAATGCCTTTGAAGACGAAATATCTCGAAACTTTTTGAGGGGGAGGAATCCAAATAGAAATATTACCTGAATAGATAAAGAACTGCTGTGCATTATAAGTCGCAGGAATCCCAGATTATTTTATTAATTCAGGAAAGTTATACCAACAGACATTAGTCTCCTTCATATGTCACACAATAATGCAACGTAATTTTTAATGTAACGTGATTCCTGGATGCTTAGTGACTCGAATCAAATATAAGAATTCCATTTTTAAATATATCAGAAAGATAGAAAGATTTATTTTTGATGCAACACACCAATTATATTATAACTTCATCAGCCCATTCAGAAAATAGAAAATTGATCTATTGGGGGATATTTCATGAAGTTGTATTAGTTAAATAGAAATAATTAGAACCATATTTGCACATTTACGATATTATGTGACAGGCCAATGTTAAGTAATCCTCTTTCCTGTCAAGAGCGGTACAGCCGTTCATGTTATATATCCTCCATAATGGCCTCTTCTTATACTATGAAACACGTACTTAAGGTAACTGGGACGTCTGCGGCAAGGAAAAATGAACTTTTCTTGTACCAACTTAAATGGTTCTCATTTACTTAAATTAACAGAAGACAAAGTAAAATTTTTACGTTGAATTATCTGTATATTTATGTATATGTGGGGTTAATGTAAAAAATCCCATTATTAATTACAAATAAATCTGTAAGAGCAATAATTAATGAATTACTTTTTTTTTATTTTCAATGTATTTTCTTACCTTTAGGTATATTTTGCATAAAATCTGCTGCATACATAGCTATAAAATGTTACTGAGTTTTTGTAAACATAACAATCCATAAAATGAAACTTTAAAATATAAATTTATAAAAATTTAAATTTAATGGTTTAAATTTCCTTTAATTTTTATGCAGAAATAGTGATATATATATTTAAAATTTATGGATGTTTATTTGAAAAAACAATTCATTATTTTTGTTGAAAATTTGTGGACCTTATAGTATACTAAATATCAGTACTATAGGTAAAAAGGAAGGGCGAGGAAAATGTACGGAATCACCAAAAAATGCATTTTGAGAAAATTGTAACTAAAAATATTTTCATCTATGATATGTAAAATAATATTTTTAGTACAATATAAAGCCATATCATTATTAACTGAATTTTTTTTAATCATTTCTCAGTTTTTAAATTCTAAATTTAAAATTCCAGATTCTTTACAAGCCTTTTTAATTACCCTTCCCCTACTTTATCAGCACGGGTTATCAATGATTCAAACCTTCTTCCATTTAAAATACCAAAGTTTTATGTCTATAAGTTTTATTATTTTTACTTCACTTTGATTATTATCATTACAGGATATTACATAATTCCTTATACATATTTTTATTGTTATAAAACACACAAAAAATGTCATTGATGAATTTCAGAAGCTAATTTGATGTCTAATTTAATCTGGGACTCTGTTTTTAAAAATTATAACAAAAGAATATCTGTTTTTGTATTTATACATATGAATATTTATTTATTTTCCAGCACACACAAAATCAACATTAGTAAATATAGACATATTCAGGAGCATTAAAATGTTAACAATGAGCAGCTAGCAGTTATATTTTACAAGCCGTGCATCTAATTTAGAATAATCTTCAAGATCCACTTTGCACTATATCCTCTTGACTTATAATTTAAATACAACACTGAGTATTTATAAATGCAAAACTAGACACAATTAACATTTCAAAAAACAAGAATTTTTTTTTCCAAATTTTGTAACTAATCATTTAAATTTTATGTAACTTTTGCACCAAATATCTACAATTTTAAATTAATCTGAATATATAATAAAGGAAAATTACATTCTTCGTATAGAAAAATTAGTTTCTTACAATGCACATTAAATAAACTAAGATATTTGAAAAAAGTGAACCTGAAATAAAGTTACATCACATTTGCTTACAATTTTAAAATTCAAATTTCTGGCTTTTATTTATCGAATTTTCATAAATAAGGCATCTATGGATGCAGCAAAGTGCCCTCTTAATTTTAAAATTATGGTAAGAAATATAAAATTTGTGAATATCTGCGCTTCCCAGTTACCTTAAAAACACTAACACGCCACATTTACGCCGTTGGTCACAAAGCATTTGAAAAATAATCAATTTAAATTTGGAGTCGTTATGAAATCCACAACATTCTTACGTGGTACATGTTGAAAACCTCGTGATATTAAGCATTATCAAATAATGTTATTTCACACTTTATGTTACCTCTATATATTTGTATAGAGCTAACAAAAAGTATTTCATTTAGGTTATGGTACTTCTCATCGATATGTTTTCCAAACGTTTTGAAGTGATCTAATATTACTACAGCCCTTTTTCGGATAGTTAACTTACAAAAACAAATATTTAAGTTTTTCTGATAATTGAATGGAAGATTTTACAGTATTCAAATAGTTTAATATTCGTATAATTGAATTCTTTTGTTTTGAAAATAAATGGAAAAAAAATATAAAAATAATTTTTTTCAAAAGTTAAAGCTAACTCTTAAAAGTAACTTTAAAGTAAATTTGCACCTTATGATCATCTTTTTTATTTATGAATTTAAACAGTTATATTTTAACATTTCATATAATGATTCTGTTCAAGAAAATGATACGAGATGCAATTTTGTACATATTATTCATACATTTTCTCTCAAAAATTTAAATTTTTTAAATAAATTTTGAAAATTTTAAAATATTGCTAATTTTGTATTTATTGTATTTTGACCGAAATTTTGTAATTTTTCTAAGAATGTTTAAATAACTTTAGGGATCGAACTTACAATAAATTAATTAGTTTTTGAAGTAAAAAATAAAATATTCACACACACACACATGCTAAAATTCAACTAAAAAGTCAAAATCTCCAAACTTAATTTTTTTTAAAAAAAAGTGTTAAGTTTACAGTAAAATGGATTCCTAATTTAGTTACATATATTATATATCACAAAGGAAGAAAATGGAAGAAGTTATGGATAAAAAAAATGTAGAAAGAGAAGCAGTTTGAATGTGAAAAACACAAACTGAGAAAAACCATTTCAAAGTTTGTAATTCTACAAAATAATTGTTAGAGCTTAAGCAAGCATAAAATATCGCTGTAAAACATTAGCTGCATATTTTTCTTAAGGATAATAGTATTTTTATATTATTTCAACCCATATATTTAATATATTTTATCTCTTTTTAGGGATTATTAATTGCATTAGAAAACTCAAGGGAAAAGTTAATTTTTTCCCCTGTCCATAACAGAAATTGTAAAGTTTCTTTTGCTTCGTGTAATATTAAAATATTATATTTTTTCAGAAAAACACATGATGCGAATAAGAACTGAGTTTACAAAATTATTAATACAAAAGGCATTAATTATTTTTTTTAAATAAATGCATTTGAAAGAAAAAAAATAAATGTAACACTTCAGAATTATCCTGATTTATTTTTATCATCTTTTTTAGTTAGTGTTTCAAGGGTTAAAATAGCATTTTTTTTTTCATCGAAAAGCTCTTTCTTTCATCTTTTATTTTTTTTAATAAAAAAAGGTTGTGGCCGTATTCTCTAATTTGTTTGCTTTCATTTTTCAATCTAGATTTTCCAACTTTTAATTTTCAGGAATAAAAAAGTGAAACATCAACCGAAAGGTAATAAAGTAAAAAATGTAACTTAATAAAAATCTATGAAATGGTCTTTATGTCATTTTTAGAGTGTCAAGTCTTCTTAAAAATTTCACAAGAAAAATTATATTTAAAAAAAAGTTACTTAATCTTTTTAAAATTATGTGAAAAGGGATTTTTTTTAAAAAAAACTGTTTTACGCAATAATAAGTAATTAAAGTTTTCATTTAATTCATTTAATTTAATTTCATTTAGTTTGTAGTAAATGTCATATTTATGTTCTAATTGTTTAATTAGTTAAATGAAAAAGCATAGAATAACCAGAGATAATATAATTTTTTGAAGCATTATATGATACATTTTCGTTGAATATGATACTATCCATTGTTCTCAAATATGATACAAAAAAGTAACATATTTATGGAAACTTATTTTTTCTTAAATGTTGTAACATAAAAAATACACTCCACGTCCATTTTTTTTTAATTTTAAAAAACTCTAAAATCTGTAGTAATGTATCATTGATTTTTTCTTCTTTTTTATTAATTTGTTCGTATTAATTATATGTTATCTAAAATTCTCCCAAAGTTATTATAAGCAAAAACCTGTTTAATTTGTTTCTGAATATAAATATTTGCCAACTAAATATAACGTTTTTCACCCTCTTCTATCCCTTTCTTCCACTCAAAAAATGTTTTTTTCTTTTTTCTTAAGAAGTAAGATTTAAATTTTTTTAAGGTAAAAAAAGTTAGCGCAGCACATGAATCCGAACATTTGGAATTGCATTTCAATTAAAAAATATACATTTGAACGTATTTCTTCAAAAATAAAGAAATAAAAATTACTAAATTACGATATATAAATTTATTTGATTCCGTCAAATCAGTTTTATTTTTTTTTAAATATTTTATTTTATATAATGTCCAAACATACTCATAATTAAGGATACGCTTTTAATTTTTGTAAAACAATAACACTAGAAAATATTCTATACACTAGAAAAATATAATTTGCAAGGTAAGTTGCATTGTGTAATTTGATTTGTCTTTTACATAGGATAATAATTATACAAATTAACATGCAATTTATGTGAAAGGAATGCATATTATATGTGTTAATTTTTATAGAAACTAAAATAATTTCTTCGAAAAAATTTTTAAATTTTTCTTTGTGAATTTATATTGTTGTGAATTGATTATATACTTTTACCAGGATAACTACACATCTCAACAAAGCATGATCTATATATATAAAAGAGAAAACTAACTGACTGACTGCTTAACTAGAATATCTCCGAAACTATTCAACCTATAGACTTGAAATTTGGTAGGCATGTTCCTTTCACGGAGTAGAGATGAGCTAACAGCGGAATTTGCGAAATTCAAACCGTAAAGCATGTTATGGGGGGTTAAAGGGTGTTATTAATAATTGTTTCCACTTTTAAACTTCTCGACGTACAATCATGAAATTGGGTCAGCAGATTTCATTCATAGAGTAGAGATCCGCTGTAAAATGAGTTTGGTGAAAATCGACCTCCAAGTGGCGTTGCGGGGGCTTAAAAGAAGTTATAGATAATTATTTCAATTTTTGAACTTTTAGACGCACAGTCTTTATATTTGATAAATAGGTTCCTTTCATAGAGTAGAAATCAGCTACAAGAAAGGTTTTGGCAAAATACCCCCCCCCCTCCAAGTAGCGTTGCGGGGGATTAAGATGCGTAATAGATAAATATTTTCGTTTTTAAACTACTTGACCTACCTGCTTTAAAATTGATAGGCATGTTTCTATTATAGAGTAAATATCCACTACAAAATTGTTTTTGAGAAAATTGACCTCCAAGGGATGTTGTGCCGGGGGAGTTAAGATGAGTTATAAATAACTATTCCGATTTTTAAACTATTAGATGCACAGTCTAGAAATTTAGTAAGCAGATTCCTCTCATAGGGTAAAGATACGCTGCAAAATGGTTTCTTGAAAATCGACCTCTCCAGTGGCGTTGCGATGCTTAAGGGGCGGTATAGATAATTATTTCCATTTTTAAACAACTGGACTTGAAATATGGTAATCAGAATACTTTTATGGATTAAAGATCCCCTATATAACGTGTTTTGTGATATCGGCCCCTAGGTGGTATTGTGGGGGACCTAGGGGTTTTTAAGAAAATTTTTTCCACTTTTAATTTATAGGAATCAGTCTTCAAATTTGGTGAGCAGATTCCTATCATAGAGTACAGTTCCCAAAATATGTTTTGTGGAAACAGACCACGAAGTAGTGATGCTGGGGCTCAAGGGGCGTTATAGATCATTATTCCCACTTTTAAACAAATAGACATACGATTTTGAAATATGGACAGCAGGTTCCTTTTGTAGAGTAGAGAACCATTACAAAATGGGTTTTGCGAAAATTTACCATGAAGTTTCATTTCGGAAGATTAAGGGGCGTATTAGATAAATATTTCCGTTTTTAAACTATTAGATCTACCTGCTTGAAAATTGGTAGAAATTTTTCTTTCATGGAATAGAGTTCTTCTTACAATGAGTCAAACGAAAATTGATCGCTAAGGAGGGTCGCGAGGGGTCAAGGGGAGTTATAGAAAAAAATTCCTGTTTTTGAATTGTTAGACCCACATACTTAAAATTGGTTAAGCATGTTTTTTTTTTTTTTGTTGAACAGGGATCAACTAAGAATGTATTTGAGGGAAATAAACTACTAGGGAAGCAAGGGTTTACTGGGACGTATTAACAAAAAAAAACCTTTTTTCGAACTACAAGAGCTATAATAATGGAATTTGGTATGCATTTTTCTTTGTTGAATTGAAATCCGCATAGAACGATTATTTTGGATCACGACTCTCAACGAGATTACGGGGGATATTGACCGTAAAAATTTCGGTTTTGCTATATTAGATTTAGACATGGAATTTGGCTTGCATGTTTATTTTAAGAAGTAGAGATCCACCGAAAATTGGTTTTGCGGAAATCCACTTGGTTATAAGGTTACGTAAGTCATCATTCTATGCTTCAATTTTAGAGATTATTAAAAAATACAAATCAGAAGTTCTTTCCTTTTTTTTTTATCAAGAAACGAGAGTTACAGGTATAAATATGTTTTTCAATACAATCGAATTCTTAATGCTAGATCTTAGATATCAATAATTGTATATATATATATATATATATCTTTATATATACAATATATGTGTCACAGTGTTTGTACGCGATGGACTCCGAAACTACTCAACCGATCATAATATAATTTTGCATACTGTGTGTCATTTCGTCCAACTTAAAACATAGAATGGTTTTTATTTCAATTAATCACGCCATAATTTTTTTTATTGCCGGAAATGTGAAGAATCCGGAAAAACGTTGCCAGATTCCCGTAAGGCAGGAATGTCGAACACGCGGCCCGCCAGTACATAGGTTGCGGCCCGCGAAGACATTTTACAAAATTAATTACATTTTACAAATTCAGGGTTTTTAAGGGTTTTTTTTTTACTTTGAAATTCACATTTCCATTAAACTTGTTAAAATTTACAGCATACTATCTATTATCAATTCTTGTTTTTTTTAAAAAAATCTTATTTATTTATAGAAATAGCCTTTAAATGCAAGTTATTTTAAATATTTTATGAAATGTTTTCTCATTTTATTTCACTACAATAAATCATTTTTTTATTAAATTCTAAATGCATTTCTGAATATTATTTGTTAGATATCGCATTAAGATTCATCGTGTGTGCAGCTTTTATTTTATCTTTGAAGAGTATAATCAGCGAGAGACGAAAAGCGTGATGTCAGAAGCAGTTGAAGTATTATTTTTTTTCTAAATTTAAAAACCCTAAGATTGTGTGCCAAGACAAAATGTAGTGCTTACTCAATAGTTTGTTAATGAAAGTGGGTTTTGGTTTTCAGTCACATTAAACAAAAAGTTATTTAATAAAAACATAATCAAACTTCAAGAACAGAGTAAGAAAATGTGAACTGACCATGAGTATTGTAATTTTCAAGAAAAATGGGAACTGCAATATTTTTATACCCAAAGCAAGAATAAAATATTATACCTGACATGTAAACACTGTAATTCGGTTGCTAAGGGATATAATTTTAAAAGGCATATGACACAAATCTAAAAACAAACTGTTACAAATATGTTGCGAAACTTTGTGAGGACGAGTTGTTGGAATTGAAATCAACTCTTAAAGAAAGGAAAAAAAATGTATTTACTATATTTGTTGAGAGATTAAGTGAGAGTGAATATTAACTTCGCACTGTTCAGCTACTCGAGGGTTTTGGCGACGGGCCATGGTTAAGTGACGAAGTCGGCACATGGGCTGGCACCCCTCTCCTAACTTCCACACCACACCAATGGGATGATGTTTTAACCTCAATATATTTAAGGTGCATCAGCTTCATTAGTACAAGGCTCAAACTCATATGACTAGAGTTCGTTACCTAGTGTGACCGCTATGCTACCGCAGCCACCTAAATTTGTTGAAGACAATACAACTGCAGTAAAAACTAGTTATATATTATCACTTTTTTAATCATAAGCACAAATCGAAACCATTTGCTAAAGAAGAATTTTTTAGTGAATACTTAATTTAAGAGGAGGAATATCCGTATTTACTCGAATCTAAGCTGCACTTTTTTCCAATGTTAATGCTGCTGAAAATCAGGCGCAGCTTAGAATCGAAGGGAAAGAAACTTTTTGTATAGGGTATTTCGAATAATTACGGGATCATGCAAGCGATTAAAAGTTAATAATACTGATAAGATAAATAATTACTCCTTTTTCATTAGTACTTATTTTAAAGTTATTTTAATTTCGTAAAATTTGATATTGATAAATCCTTTTGCACTATTTTTGATTTTTCACAAAAAATTTGTTGAGAATTTGGGGTACAGTTAGAATTGATGGCGGCTGTAGATTCGTAAGAAAAAACGGTATTATATCCAGCACAAACAAAAAAATTCAGATGTATAAGTTTAAATCGAAATTCTGTAACCAGCAGAGGTGATGAAATAGTCGTGAACTGAGTCAATTCGAGTCCTGTATTGTGCATAATACATATTTTTGATGCATTTAAAGAAGTTTTGAGAGAAAGTGTTCCTTGGGAAAAAAGTTTGGTTTGTCTTGCAACGGATAGCGCACCTACCGTGACCAGTATTACTAAAGGAGTAGCGAGATTAAAAGAAACAAGCAAACAGCATGGTAATTTTAAAATTTTCTTTGTATTATTTCATAGCAAGTACTGTTCTTGGGTATGAACTTGTATATATTGGACATATTTTAAAGTACTTATAAAACTGTAACTATATTACAGCATGTAGACTTTAGCATCGTCGATTTGCATCATTTCTGGAAGATATAGAATGTGAATTTATCAGTCAACCATATTGTTCGAAAGTTCAATGTATTTCGAGTCATAAAGTATTAAAACTATTTTTTTTAATTTTCTGGATAAAATTAATTTTTTGGAAGGAAAGAAAGAATTAGGAATGTGCTGAGTTAACAGATGAGAAAATATGAAATTAAAAAAAAGATATTGAATTAAAAAATTAGAAAAGATAAAAAAAAGAAAAAAGATTCTGAATTAAAAGATTAAGTATTAAATGAGAAAAGCCTTGGCTTTCTCAGTTGATCTTACAAGTCAACTTAAGTTTCAAGACAAAAATCCTTTTGTTACAATGCTATTTGATATTAACGCTTTTAAACAAAAACTATTACATACATAAAAAGAAAAGTTCTCACTTTGAAATCTTTCAAAATTTATTGATTAAATCACTTAAATCAAAATTTACAGAATATTCTCACTAAACTAAATTGTTAGAGATGGAATTCAATCGAATATTTTCTAAACTTTAAAAATTTTGAATTATAATTTAATTTTCAACTTCACATCTATCTATCGATATTGATATTGTTGATAAAAACCTACAAATGGAAATAATTGAAATCTATTGTGATTCTTTGCTGAAGCAAAAATGTTTGTAAGTTGAAACTCTAGATTTGTTTGCATATTCATCTGTAGATTGGTTTCTTAAAATATTATCATTTGTTACAAGTAAAATGAATGGCTATGTTTGGAAGCATTTATTTATGCGAGAAACTTTTTCTTTAAACAAAAATAACAAAAATTCTGAAAGGTCAAGATTAAATGATAAACATTTATCATCATTTTTAAAAAATTATATCTGCTCAATGTGTTCCACCGATTTTTGACTACTTGCTTTGAGAGAGAAAAAAACGATGTTAAATATCTTATAAAAGAAATATTAAATTGTATTTCGTATTATAACTTTTTTTTGTTTTTTTAATAAAACAATATAAAACAATGTATAGTTTAAAAAATAAAAGTAAATATTAAACGATTATATATGTATAATATGTAATACATTGATTTTTATAAATAAGAATAGAATCATTCTAAAAACCCTGTTTAACTAATTTTTTGAACATTGAAAACATGCGGCCCTCAACTTAATATAAAATAGTTCATGTGGCTCGTGATATCAAATGAGTTTGACATGCCTGCCGTAAAGGATGCTCATGTGTCTGTGGAAGCAGATATTGCAACAGAGGGTGAAATGTTTTCGGTACTCTGTACGTTATTTAAACAGCCATCCGATTTTTGTTTTTTAAATCACAACAAAAAATAATTACGGAATCGGAAAGATCATTTCTTTCGCCACAATACGGTATAATTTTTTTTTTCAAAATAAAATATTCTATTTTTTAAGATTTTTTTTAAATGAATTAAAAATGATGCGTTTTTATGAAATTTTTTTCTGAATCGTTGTGTATGAATTTATTATTGTATTATTAAAACGATATTTTTTACTAAATAATGTCATGTTTTTTTTTTTTTTTTTTTTTTTGAATCAGTCATTTAAAAAAATAAAATGCCAAAAAAATTTTTTTTCTACGATTTTTTTAAAAAAAAATACTCAACATTTTAACTTAACATTAAATAACTTCTCCATTTATTAAAATTATCGCACAAAACTTTGTTTACGTTTGTAGAATAATGTTATCCAATTTCTATACGAAGATTGAAAAAATTGCTAAAAAATTACGGATTTTAAATTTTTTTTGTGATTTTCATAAAATACCGTTTTTGCGAGAAATAATTTAAACAGTCTTTTTTGAACATTTTTTATTTTAAAGTACTCTGTTTTTGTAATTAATGTGTGAAATTTCAAAACTATAACGTGGAAGTTAAGCCCTCTAAAAAAATGAAAACTTTAAGAAAATACTCAATTGCGTCAAGGTCATTCACTTTGCGTTAGTTTTTAATATACAAAAATACTGCATTTTAAACTACTTTAAGTATTATTTGTTTCATAATGTGTTTCTACTTTGAACGGAGGAATGGATATGAAACAAATCCAAAATATCAATCATTTTTTATTTCTTTTTAATTCATTCTGAAAGCAATATCTTGAGATCCTTGAGAATCATCTGAGTACTAATTCACTTTTGAATTAGACGTTCTAAATCGAAAGAAACTTTTAATTAAATTTTTAATTACATTTTCTATAATGCTTTGGGTTTCTTTAAATATCAGACACATTTTTGTTCTTATTTTGAACAATTCCAGTAATTTTAAGAAGTTTAATTACTTTGAAATTCAATACAAATCCCAAAAATTACTTTTAATTTTAAATATAATAGTATTTTTAGCCTTTATTCTAAAAATCAAAACTAATTTCGAAAATATTAAATTCCTAACGCTCCATGCTTGCTTTAATAAATATCCAAAGAGATATATGAAGCTCTATTCATTTATAAAGAGTAATGATTTTTTTTTATTTCACCGAAATCTTGCATCAAATCTCATACGTTCAGACACTCCAAAGCACTTAGTCCCTGGACAAAGTAATTAATAGGTTTTTAAATCTTTAATTTGCATAAGGGCACGAGCTTCCTTAATTACGTTGCTTTAAATTACTTCGAGCGTCAAGCAGGCTGGAATTTTACGGTGTCCTACTTAAAAAAGAAGGAAAAATATATAAAGACCTGTCGTTTAGTTAAATTGAGTTTCATTCATGTGTCTCATAAAATCAATCAGATGGTATTGATATCAAATGCATACTTAAGTTCTTTCGAAAGTAAATTAAGCTGGTACATTTTTTCCCCTGTTATATTTCTGATAAGGTTAAACTTTGGAGCTCTTTAGAGACTTATTCACTTGATTACAAATTCTAGACATGACTAATAATGTTAAAAATTCAGTGTAATGAGTATTTTTGTATCCTTGTATTACACCTCGTTAATTTTTTCATTGTATAAATATTGTAATTTGTTAGTGAATGCAAATCTAGCTATAAATTACCCAACGTTTGATTTTGAATACATTTCTAATGGTAGTAAAATGACATATTTAAACTTTTAAAAGGTTTGAGTCTAATAATCAAAAGAATCCATATTGATTGAAAACTACTAATAAATTCTTGATGTTTTATGTTATTTGTTTACTTTACTTTATTTTTTATACAAATTGTGAAATAATTTGAAATAATATATTTTTTTTCCAAAGCAAAAGAAACATAAATATGAATTAACCATTATTTTGCTGCTTTAAAAATCAGTTATTACATTTTTTAAAACTTTCAGTAAATGTTTCACTAAAGGTTTGAAATTTACAACATGCAAGCTTCCTCATAAATGTGTGATTTCTGAAAATTATGAGATTTGAATGGGCTTGTGACCTTAATCAATAAAGAACTACCACAATAAAATAAATAAATCTTTTGCAGGATCTTCTTGTCACTGTCTCTTATAAATTTGAAAACTTACTGATGAAAAATGATAGTTCCTCCATAATCAAAAAATTTAAATCTCATACTAAGCTATCAACGAAAAATATATATTTTTTTAAATTCTCATGCATCGTGAAAAAATTACTGTTGCTTAAGAACAAAAGCTTATTTTAACCTAGCACTTCTCGCGCAGGGGGTGTCATAAACACCGTTCAACTTTTTTCAACGCTCCTTCTAAACCGTTTTTGGAAAATTGATAATTTCTCGTGTAGCTGACTTTAAGGTCATATCCTTTGAGGGGCCTTAGCTTCTGGCGAATTATAAGTATATATTTTTGGACATCGCCTTTTTCGGGCATATCATACCCTGCGCATGAATAACCGTTACAGTGCTGAAAGCATGAGTACGCGCGCGCGCGCGTTTTAAATCTTCCTTATGCTATGGCGTGCCGATGTAGTTAAAATGAAGAAATGTGATTGTTAGTAATTTAATAGATACAGTGTTTAATATGTTTATTAAATGTAGTACAACAGTATTTTCGGATGAAGAAATTCTCTTCATGGTTATGATGTGGAGAAATCAAATGATGGAGAGTATAACTGCAAGTATGATTCTTCCACTAAAATTGATCCAGATTTAAAAAAGAGAGACCCTTTTGAAAATAAATGTTTTGTATGTAGAGACACAAAAACATTTGAGAAGCACGTAATTTTAATGAAGACAACTGGTACACATCTTATCCACTTTCAGATGAACTTTTGAAAAAATAACAAACTAATGCTGGGACAAAGTAAGATAAAATAAAGAAGAAATTCCAAAATTTTTGAATTTAATGAACAGAGAAATTTACTCCTATATGTTAGGTTTGAAAAAGATACAGAATAAAAAGAAATTAAGATCCAGTCACTAACGACGAGATTAAAGGAGTGTATAAACAATGCACTGAATGCCCTTATAAAAAGAACAGAAAAACTAAATGCACGTGTGAAAAATAAGAAAAAAAATGTTGTATTTCCTACTTTTCCTCCTTTTTAATCTTTGAACACAAATTTTAAGGTAAAAACATTTGGGCATGACATACCCTACGCGAGAGGCTTAGGTCATATTTTCCTGCCAAGTTTAAAGCAAATAAAGTTTAAGTTATTACATTTACAGCGTGTTGAAAGATATGTTCACAAACTCTTTAATTAGACAAATAAAAATTTGTTAATCTGTTCTTTCCCTCGTAGTAAACAAATTTTGGAAAGAATATATTTTATTAGACACACTCACAAACATGCTTTCTAATATTGTCCTGAAATTAATATTATTAATTTAAAGGGCACTGAAGGGTACAGTACTAAAGAGTATATTTAAAGAACGATTTATTTTTGTACGTTATATATTAATGCATTTAATCAAATCTACAAGTGTTTCTTAAACTTTCAAAATTTGTGACCCAATTTTCAGTAAAAGTGGATAAAAAAGGTGAATAGTTTCCTTCTAAAAGAAACTATAATGATATAAGTTTTCAATAAAATTCAAATTTTAATCATCATTGTACTCAAATATTGAATGGCAAAAAAATTAAATTTTACATATATTGGCCAAACAACAAATAATATCAATATACGTATAAATTTTCATAGATCAAATACCAAAAATTACAGCTATAATAACAATAATAATAAAAAAATTCAGCTTCGACACTTTCATCTAAATAGCTTTCATAGTATAGATATTTCCATTCGTAGAATAGTCACAAAAGTTAAAAATAAACTGTGGTGAGAAAACCATTTCATAAAGTATTACAGCACTATATACCCATATGGTTTGAAAACTATACATTTTGAAAGAAATGTATTAAAAACCATTAAAAAAAAGGTAGTAAAGATTATTTTTATAATATTGTTAATATTTTATAAATTAAACGAATAAAAATATAAAGTATGAAGAAAAAAGTTACTACAAGATGATATAATTCCTGAAATTCATGATTTATGCAGCAACTATGATATTAAATTTAACATTAAACAAATTAAATATTTATGTTTGGTATGAACAAAAAAAATATTGTGTCCAAACATGTCCCCAGAAATAATGATTTCAAAGACTGTTATGCCTTATATATAAATAAAGATATTCATAATTTTTTTCATTCATAAATTAAATATAGTACACTGCTGGCCACCGTAAATGCAACACAAGAAAGACAACAGATAGCACAACAAAATTTATTTTGTAGATAACATGTTGACCAAGTATCAAATAATTAAATTTAAAGACTTCTGTGAAGTGTGGCTCCTGCCAGAATCAGTAGCAAGAGTAGCCGATATTGTTGGCGATCACCGCTGCCACACGCCTCGGCATTAATTCAAAGAGACTTTGGATGTGTTCTTGCGGTACAGCGGACCAAGCAACTTCCACACGTAGCCAAAGTTGATCTGGTGTGGCAGCTGGGGGTGTAATCTGGGTCAATTGTTGAGCAACCATGAACCAAATCTTTTCTATCGGCTAAAGATCCGGAGAGTGAGCCGGCCAGGGAAGCAATTCAATGTGGTGATTGACGAAGAACCTTTGGACAATGCGTGCCACGTGTGGTCGCACATTATCTTCTTGAAATATGGCTGTGGCCAAGCCCTGAAGGTAAGAAAGGACAACTGGCTCCAACACCTCGGATATGTAGCGCTGGCTGCTTGAAGTACCGGCAATGTGTACTAGAGGAGTGCGAGAGTGATATCCAATACCGCCCCATACCATAATACCCGGTGCAGGACCAGTGTGGCGGTGCATAACGCAGCTGTTCAGCAATCTCTCTCCACGGTGTCTCCAAACTCTATTCCGACCATCGTGGTGTTGCAGACACATGCGTGACTCATCAGTAAAGACAACTTAATTCCATTCTGCCGCCCACATCCTGTTTTCATTGCACCATTGGCGGCGAAGACGTCTGTGGTTCTGCGTCAAGGGTAGTCCAAGCAATGGACATCTTGCGGACAGACCACTGCTGTAAACGGAGTCGAATGTTACGCGCAGACACTGAATGATGCGTTACGGACCTATAGTGCTGTGCTATTGTTCGTGATGTGACTGAGCGATTCGTCACTGTCATGCGCACAATTTGCCTGTCCTTACGTGAAGTGGTGCACTAAGGTGGATGCGGCCTGTCAAATAATGATAATTCACTATGTGTCTGACATAATTATTCTTAATTTATAAATGGACATCATAAGCACGTTATAACAGGAGACTTAAGCATTATTAAAGGCAATGTATTGAGAAAAATTATGAGTAACGTACATATATTTCTAATGATTATATAGTTATTAAAAATAATTTACTAAATATAGTGAAACATTTGTTACCAAATTAGTTGGTAAATAAGGAAATCCGCTTGTAGATTTTTATAAATTTAAATTCAAAGTGCTCAATGAATTACTGACTCATAACTATGAAATCGAAATTAATTTTACTCTCACAGACAATTAACAGCAATCTACAAACAATCTATTAAACAGACAATTACAAAAGACTTTTTAACTGTTTATGTAGATAAGGTATCAGTTAATTTTGTTAGAGTTTACAAAAGCTAATATTAAATATTCTTAAAATTCTCACTTTCATAAAAATAATGCATTTATAAAATCTATATATAATGTATGAGAAATAAATAACCGTATCTCCGCATATCATAAAAAATTGGGTTTTCATATTTTAGACATAAAATTCTCTCACATTTTTCTCATTCTTGAATTCCATAAGAGCCCCATTAAATTTAAAACAGTTGCTAACGCCTTTAAAGCATACATGACATTACCGGATGCGTTACACAATCTTTCTATGTATAATAATGCTATAATTTTTAATATTAGTAAAGATTTAGTTACTCTAATGAAATGCAAGAACACTAACTCGATTCATAGTTATGATTTAGAAGACCTTTTTAATTCTATAAATATAGAGGATATGGTTGAAGTTCTCAAAGAAGAGTTCATATTAAATATTATGTAAATGAATGAACAAAATATGAACATTATAATAAATAATTAAATTAGCATTAAGAAAAACTATATTTTCCACAATGAATTTTATTATAAGCAAATAAAAAGACTGCGTCAAGGAGGCCTTGTAAGTAATAGTCTGGAAAATATTCATTTACACTTTTATGAAATTGAAAATATAATAGCAATAAATCAATGCACACATATAGAAACATAGATAGTTTAGTTATTTTTAGTAATGAATTAAATTTTGTATATAATTTTATATATAGCAATTCCGTGGGGGCACTGGTAATAATTAAACTTGTTCTTAACTTGGTATTGTTAAAATATATATAAAATACATTGTGTAGCACTGATACATTTATATGTGTATAAATATCAGTGTAAATATGTATGGTATTCTTTATTATGTTAGAATGCATTTTTTTTATTTATTCACTATCAGTAAATCAATATTTTTAAAAATAATCTTTTGTTTCGACTTTTCAATATGTTCGCGCCCCCTTCTTAGAGTTGTCACGCCCCCAAGGGGGCGTGCCCCACAGTTTGAGAAACGTTGCAGTAGTGCATAAAATTAGTAAATTATGATAAAATAACATTAAGTCTATATTTATTCACTTAAAAACTCTAAATATTGTTTTAAAATTTGTGGAAAATAAAAGTACAGCCCAAATATACACAATTAATTTAAAATAAAATACATTATTATTAATTTATGTACATGTATATATATATATATGTGTGTGTGCTTTTTCTGGTGGCAAAATTAAATTTTCTGAAGTCAGAAATGACGAGGTGTGGCCACAATTGCATTGCACAAAGACAGTACTATAGTAGCTACAGCATTCAAATTTTATAGACATGAATCTGAACTTCTTTGGATGAACCCAAAGGGAAAATATTTGATACTTCTGATTCTTATAAGAAGGTAAAATGAAAGCGTAGGAAGAGAGCATTTATTTGACAGACTTTTAAATGTTATAGACATCTCCTTAGACAAATAATGTTATTGCAATATATTTAATAAGCGCTAAATATAGGATTGTTTTTGCTAGATGGGTTTTACATTCAGGCACAAACGTAATTTTTAAAAATTTTGATTAAATGTAATACTTTTGCTTGTCACACAAAGGAGTTGGAATATCCCGTCAGTCTTTTTTACAGAAGCACTTCAAATAATGTGTGTTGCTGAAGCACAAAGCAGCAGCATCCGAACAAATATTTCTTGTTTTCAGTACTCAAATTTGCTGTAAAATCTGAATATAAAATGTATTCGTAAAAAAACATATTATGTGATTTTAAAATTGTTTTTAATAAATGGTCCCCCTAAAAGGTTATAGATATTCAAAGTGAAAAATCTGTTTACACCCTTATTTAGGTTTTGAATATTCAAACTGAAAAGGTAAAGTATGTATATATATATATATATATATAAGAGATACATAACTAATAACAAAACAATTAAGAGTGCCTTCTAAGCTTTTTGTATCAACAATTCATATTTACTCTTACATATTTGAATTTTTTTAATCTTCCTCTTATCCTAATCTTTACACTTATAGTAATAGCAAAATGACGTTTTAAGTAATTAAAAAAAATAGCAAATATTCTCAATTACTCAAAACTTCTCATAAACAATAATGTGATGCACTAGAAAATAATGTTTATATTTTATTTTATTTTACTTTTATTTCTAATATTTTTCTTTTTTACTTAAGTTAAAGTTTATTTTTTAGGATTTTTGTTAAAAAATTTGATTTTCTCTATCATATCTATATATCTTTATATATATTCGTACATATTAGTGAGAATAATTTTTTTTAATACTTTTATACTTTTATTTTAATTATTGTCATTTCTATTTTCAATTCACATTTATTCCTAATTTTTTTTAATTTCTCTTATTTGAATTTCTAGGTATGTTTCTTGAATTTGTGGCAGCTCTTTTCAATTGGTTTTCATATGAAACTGTTTCCGTTTATGTAATATACTATCAAATTAGCCATATTTATATCTATTAACAAACTGTTACAATGCATTTGGGAATTTTAGGCTTAACTGTGATTTTTAATGTTTTGGTATTTATGCATTCATCCCCTTTACTTGTACTATTATTTATAAATTTTCTGAAGTAAGAGGAAGAACAGAATTCAGTAGTGTACGCTTAAACCTAAACCCTTGCTTGAAGTTAGTGACAGCCTTATAAAACATAATTGCTTTGCATTTTGTTTCTTTCACCTTTTATTATTTTACATAGGTCTCATATTCTAGGTTCTAATTCAGAATTCAATTTCTTTTAGATATGCAGGGTATATTAACTATTGAATAATTAATAGTTTTCTTTAAAAATCATGTATGCAGTGTTTATACGTATTTCATCTGTAACATATCTAAAGTACCTCGATGCTGGGTTAGGGAACTTTGACATCCGTAGTGCAGGTCAACGTAAGTGTAGATTTATGCCTAGTTTTTAAATGATCTTTCATTGTCAAAATTATATTAACCCCGTAATTTTCAATTAAACGTTACGCTATTTATTTCCTAGTTCCTCAGTTTTCGACATAAAGGAGCATATACGGTGTCTTAGGAGGAAAAGAAAAGACACAAATAAACAAATTTTCACTGAAATAAGTAAATCCTTCTCAAAGACAGTCAAGGTCATTTTATTGCATTTTAAATCATAGAGAATATTTTTATTGATAGCAGCGTGGAGAAAATGATCGTGTTTCGGAAAGGCGTATATATACGTCCAGGGCTTTTAACGCACCGCCAGATGTATATGTAAGCCAGTAGCCCTTAACGCGTTAAAACATTTCCATTATGTTTCAAACATTTACAAATTTTATCAAAACCGAAACATTCAATTAATTTTCCTCTAGTGCTTTTGATTATTTAAATAAGTCACATTGCTGTTAACAAATTGAAAAAAGGTATATCATAAAATTTTTTCTGGAATAATGAAATTAAATTATATCAGTAGAGACAACCCGTTACCATACATTTCCTGAAAATCATTTTTTAATATTTAGTTGCGTATCATTTTTTTTTTTGCAGTTATTTGGAATTTAGAAGGCAATTTGACTCATCTAAAAGTCATTAAAGTGCTTTGAAATAATATAAGTAGATAATAAAAAAAGAACAGTTTCGAGTAATTGCTTCGAAAGTTATTTATTGTTTGAACAAGTGATCTTAAAATAAAGTTATAGATTTTTATATTATTTGAAACCTATATATGTATTTCTCTTCCTTCCTTTTTATTGAAAATCGAAATCATAATGATAGTCAAGTATGGGGTTTATTCAGAGTAGTTGCTTATATTATAGAAAACCGATTTCAATCAGGGACATCTATAGAAAGTGAATAAGTAAGTATATTCTCTATATTGGTGAAATGACCCACGAAATGACTTCTAGTTCTTTTCAGAATAATCGGCTTCTCTTAAAATAAAGCATAAAAATAAATAAAGACATTTTATCATTACTCGGATGTTTAAATTATGTAGCTACTGTTACAAGAACCTTCAATCAGAGTTGAGTGAAAGCAAAAAATAATAAAGGTTCAATTTTGTATCAGCGATTTTCAACATTTTATAATTTATTTTAAGCCGAGAATACAAAGCAAAAAAGATGAAAAATATACTCCGATACATTTTTTTTTCATTATAAATGATTATCATGTTTATGGTAAAATAATATTTTTTTTAATATATTAAATTAATTTTTTTTTTGCTTTGAAAGGATACAGATTATTTTATTCACACAGTACAAAACATAGATATTATTTAAAAAGTTGGTTTTTCTTATCTAACTATTACGATGAATAAAAGCTATTTTAAAATATTTTCTAGATAATTAATTTTAAAAAAAATCAGAAAATAATTTTTTTCCCAATGGTTTTTAAAACATTTCCAGTACTGTATTCGTCCTTTACTTTAAAAATAATATTCAAGTTTAGAATAAAATTCACAAAAATACTCTATTTTCTTTTGTTTGTCAAACTAGGTTTATGTGATTTTCTGATATTGATAAAAAATGTCAACAATGTTATCTTTGAACTAATAAAAATATTTGTAATTATGTCAGATTTTAATGAATATATCCTAGTTTAATTACTTATATTTCGAAAACTGGAAAGAGTGTTTTCATTAAGTTTAAGGAAATAGTGTTTAATTAGTTTTTCCTAAATCAAAGCTGGTGTTCCTACCTATTTATTTATATTATAATCTAAATTTACGTCTAATAATTTAGGTTTTCTAATAATATAAGATATATATTTATATATGCATATTTACACATATATTTATTTTCAGTTATATTTTGTTATTTAAAAAAATTAAGAAATTTCAAACAAATAGAAAAAGAATAATTTATTATTCTATTTTTTTTTAAAAAAAAGATCTTGAGAGCTTTATCATTACATAGTGAAAATATACTAGTAAGATATTTTATGACAAAAATATTTTTAAGCTTGTGAAATCTTTCGATTTTATTTCCTTAAAAGTATTTTCAACAATTAATTTACTTTGGAAATGCTTCCAACACAAATGTACAGATAATAGTTATATAAATTTAAAATAAAAAAAGCATCTATCCTTTCCCTAGAGTTTTAGTAGTTTTCATGGAATCAAATGTTACAAAAATAAATTTGAATTTACATTTTCATTTTCAATTGTTGACGGCATTTTTATTCTAAATGTGTCAAATATAAGATTATAACGAAAATGAGGAAAATTTTTTCAGGAAATGACTGAGATTACATATTAAAAATATGTCTCTCTATATAAGTGTGTTTTTAAATACCTTTACAATTTAATCTAAAATAGTTACATTTTTAATTAATGATGAATTTATGTGACTTTATATTAACTTTTGTTAAGCTCATAACATCTTACTGATTCGAAGAAATTGCTACGCTTAAAGTAATTCAAATATCTGTTATTCTTAAACAAAATGTATTTAATCCGTATGCTACATAATTCACAAACATATTAATATTTAGAGATTTTTTAAACATACATGACTGCGTCAGGAATTTTTCAAATGCTTATAAGATCTATTTCAACCCAGTAATTTCAGAAAAGTAGTAACTGAAGCACTTTACTCGAAATTTTTATGTACCAAATATTTGAATAAGATATTTATTGGTAAGAATCTAATTTTCAAAATGTATCTTGTTTTAAATGAATGAAACCATTATCTTGAAGTCTAATTCTTCAAGATGCGAACAAATTTAAATAGATATCTAATTCATCTATTAATTTAAATTTATTTCAGATATTTATTATTAGTATTTTTCTTTTATTTTTCAGACTCCTCGAAAGCTTCACATAACAAAAACAGACGGCGAAATTGAAGTACTGGATTCTCGAAGTACAGTGGAAACTCCTCTCATTTCAAGCATAAACCCAATTCTTCAGGTATTTAAGGGAAATATTGTTTTTTTTATTTTACCTTCAAATTAATATTTATATTTAAAATTTTATAAATATTAATCACGGGTTTAAAATTCTGAAGAATAATGTCTGTTTATTATTCATTTAATTATTTAAATATTTGGAACTTAATAGTTGAGAATTATAAAAACTATACCCAAATTTTCTCAAAAAATGATTTAAAAAGGAAAGTATAATTTTATCATCCAACAAAAATTTCAAACATAGACCTACGATTTAATTTTTAATAGTTAAGCAAAATAACTTTTTAAGGAATGGTTAATTTAATTATTTATACCTGAGCTTTTAAAGAAAAGGAAGTTCATTCTAAGAATGAATTTTATTTTACTAGGAAACTCAAAATAATGAGAAAATAAGTACTATGGAGTTGTAGATTAATAAAGGAATTTAATTTCTTATTTTACTTTCAAGATTAGAATTATGATGAATACCATTTCATTATGTCTAAAAGGTGACATCTTCAACATTTATCCTGATAATCTTTTCTCTTTAAAGCTATTTATAAAAATTTATTTCCATGATATTTTTTCAATTTCCAAATCATTTTCTATTATTATGTGTACTCTACTTTCAACAGTTATTAGAACATACCCCTTACCTTTACTAAGAAAGAGTGAGTGATTTCTAAAGATTTTGCATAGATATTAAACAAATTTCTATCCTTTTTTTCTCAAATAAAAGGAAATGTACATTTTTCCTACTGCTTTTAATATGTAATGAGAACCTTTTTTCGAGATAAGAGAAACAATTATACAATTTTTCTGAAATTAATTACTATGAATGTAATTGCAATGAGTGCATATAAATTACATATTATCGTATCCATCCTAATTCTATATAAATATAAATGTAGAAATCTATATATAAAATATATAATAATGTATTGTGTTTAATAAGTTATTTCTTATTTTATAAGTTACTAGTTACTTATTGTGAACAAAACTAACATTTAATAAATTATTTTTATTATAAACACTACTATTTTTAATAAAACTATGATAAACACATTCTAGAGATCTAATTATAATTCTACATGCTAAGAAAGTTAAACAAAATATTAATTGATTCTATAAGTTGCATTTAAAATATAAAAAAAAACTAATTAAAGTTAAATATCCAAAATGAAAAAATTCTGCTCGCTAATCAAAGTGAAACATCAGGAAGAAACTACCTAAATGGGGTGAAATTCACTGCGTATAAGTGCCTTTATATGATAAGCAGGTGATTAGTATGCACTGCTAATGCATATCATTTGTCTTTGTAGACTATCTAAAAACTTTCTTTAAAGAGTGAAAATAAAGCTATAGTTAAGATCCGAAATTATTTTGTCAGCTTTTTATTTCCATGCAATAAGCTTTGGCATACTTCACCAAAAAATAGGGAAAGCAGTTGAACTTGTTTATAAGTTTAAATAACTGACATTGTTCTTCTCGAGAAGTCGTCGGTTTAGTTGACAAAAATGTGACCACATAATAATATGTACCTGACGTTGAAGGACTGCATAGGGTATGAATGAGCTATATAAGGTTTCCAACAGTTTCGTCACATCTCACTGTTTTCGTATTATACCATCAATATTTTATAAGTGTTAATGGGGATAAGTTTCTTCTTAGGAAACCAGAAATCAAAAATTACAAAATACAGTATATTGCTGGAAAATATTTATTAATTATTTTTTAAAAAAATATTTTTTTAATATTTAGACGGTTTCTGGTATTTTTTTGTGGAAAAATTGATTTAAAAACTCATATAATTTCTTAAAATTTCTGGCTGTTTTAAAATGTGCCCAGACACACACGCATAATTATTATATATTATCTTATTCACCTATCAATGCATTCTGATTAGGAGTGGAAGTTAGATGAAATGTATAATTTTTAAAATTTAGGTACATATAAGATTTATTTAAATAAATTTGCTTATTTCATTCCCTTGGTTATTCCATTGTGTAGTTGATCAATTTATAGGGGGAAATTGATTTCTTAAAACATAGATAATTTTCTGTATACTTTTGAACAATTTTACAGAATTTGAAAACTCTAGGTTTAAAAATTTCAGAGCAACGACAAATTTTATGTTCATTTTGTTGACTTGTCAATAGCAAGTAAACAATTTAAGCAGATTTATCTAAGAGAGAGAAAAAATGACTCATTTATCTTCATTTAAAATGTTTGGCTTTCTTTTACTATTGAGCTAATGTTTTGATAGAGTTTTCTACTTATTGTTAGTAGTACATGCAACTAAAGTTGTCATGAACTTTGGAATCAAAGCAATACTTTTTTTAAATAGTTAAATTTAGAATTTGTACTTTTTAAAAGGAATTTTTAATAAGTATTCATATAAAAAAACTGTTCTACGAGTATAAATCATGTTATAACAAAACCCCTTACCTACTTTTGTTATGCATAATTTGACTTACACGTAAATCAAATTTCAAGGTAATACTTCAATTTTTGTAGGAGGAGCAGCATTTTAAAATCATAAATTTAAAAATATATATATAAATTAAATGGTGAGCACATTTTATGGTATTTTTAGCGCAAAACATGTTTTACGTGATACATATACATAGGGGGAAATAAAAAAAATTGAAAAACATTTAATCAAAACAGTTTGTGTTAATTGAACCATGACTCCTTAAAAAAGGGAAGCAACTTGAACCAAGTTTTGAATTTGAATCTCCCTATCAATAAGCCCCTACTCTTAAGAAAATATAGTGGAATGTTTCCATAGAATTGATTATTGATTTTTGCCGTATTTTCTCTCTCTTTGTTTTTTCTTTTAACAGTAAGGGATACCTAACATAAATTTCTAATATACATTTTTCATGCAAAAAAAGCAATTCAAATTTGTGACACTTTAGGTTTTTTAAAAAAAATCTATTTTCATTTCCTAAATTTGTTGATTAAAAATTATAATACATTCATAAATAGGCAATTCAAATTTATACACTAAACTCAGCGACGCAACAACCAATGAGTGTCAATGCCTACTGTGCACATATCTCAGTTTTCTGGACCTAGTTTACTGAAGTGCATTAGCAGATACTCCAGTGGGATGATCTCTCTGACGCAAAACCCCTAGTTCTAGTTCCCAAGCAGGCTTGACACTTATTTACCGATACACTGAAGGGATGGAAGGCGTATTTGATCTTGCCCATCACAGGGATTGAACCTCGAACCTGTGGCTTGGAACCTTGATACACTGCTACTCAGCCATTAGGCTTATGTTATGATTTTAGCAATACATAATACACCTTTTGAGCATTTGTGAAGAAATCGAGTAAAGTATCTTAAATACTTTCCATGCATACATTTTTATGAATGGTTTTAATTTTTTAATAGGCCAATTCTTACGAAATTAAAAGTGAAAATAACTTAGAAAAAGTAACTTAATAGTAATAAATGACATACACATTTATTTAATGGTATCTATTCAAGAAAAAATTACAAACACGAGAGAATGGTTTGAAGAATTTGACTAAAAATATCATGAAACCTTCGTTTAAAAATAAAACTTAAAACACTCAATAGCACAGTTAAATCTCCACCGGACTTAATATTTATTGTAACATCTACTTTAAAATAAAATAACTGTTTTTATTGTAAGGTTTATTTGCTAATTTGTGTCTTCTTTAAAATAATAGTAAAAATTCAAAGTGTAGTTGGAGTGAAATCTCCGAACTGGGTAATTGTTCAAAATGTAGGAAAATATAAAAATAGTCTGGCACTTAATAATAACTCCCAAAGTAATGAAACGAACTCATGAAGAAACATTAGAAAATACTAATATATATATATATATATATATATGATCCTTTTTATTTTATTTCAAATATTTGTTTTAGTAAAAATCACAATACCCCATATTGTGGTGTTAGCAATTCAGTTAAATGTTAAGCAATACATTATAGCATTTTTATTCATTCCATTTAGCGAAACATTATTATTTTTTTATTTTATGATATTCATATATATGTTGCTTCGTGTTACATCGGATTGCTGATCATCCAAAAGGAAGCACCAAGAAGGACAATAGGTATCATATACAGATTGAAGAGTTAACACACACCATAATGGTAAAATGATTAATAATAATCCCTTCACAAAGAAATGAGGAAAAGAGTAAATCACTGCAATTAGTAAAACGCATATTGTTGCCACTCATTTTATATTTCACACTTCCTGTTGTCTTTTCTAATTATGTAACTTGTTATTCAGCTAGCGGTACTGGCAACAGAGAGGTTTTTGTTTTTTGGAGAATTTCATCCATGTCTCGTTTTTTGATATTACTCCTGTACATAAGGTAAATAAAATAGTTATAAGAAAAAGATCGTCTTCAGTCATAATAAAGTGGCGTCCGCGACAGGACAGAATTCTGCTTTCGAAGATTTCTGAACTATAAAATGTACAGGTACGAATAATTTAAATTACTGTTTATGAGTTACGATATGAAGTTTACGAAAGTGATTTAAGTTTCAGAAAATATATTCACTTTACGTTCTTCTTTATAAACAGACATTAAGAATTTATTACGAATTATTTTAAGAAACTATTTTAAGTTTCATGTGAATATGGATGCTTTGAAAACAAAACGAAAGTCGTTAAGAACTTCATTTACGACTACGGCGAACAAGTTGAAGGAATGTTTGGCGAATAAAGAAGACGCCAAGGATGGCGATAAGTTGCGCGCAGTCAAGTCTCAGTTACAAGATAAATTCTTACGTTTAGATGAGATTCAGAATAAAATTTCGTCGTTACTTCTAGAAAACAATGAAACTGCTGCCGAATACGAAAGTGATTTTCAGGCGTCCGAGGATTATAGAGATAATTTTCTTGAGCTTAAATCCAAGATAGAAACGCTATTAAATAAAGATTTCGGATCTTTTTTGGAAAGTCCTCCAGAACTTGATGTGGTAAAATTAAAATTACCTAAATTTGAATTAAAGATGTTTTCTGGTGATCCTAAGGAATATTTGACATTTTGGAGTATATTTTCAAAAATTCATGACTCAGAGGAACTGACTGCTATAGACAAATTCCAATATTTATACCAGTCTATGGTGCCTGATTCGAGAGCTGCTAGATTAATTTCCAGTTTCCCAATAACAACTGAAAATTATCCAAAGGCCGTCGAACAGTTGAAATTAAGATTTGGCCGAGAAGATCTCTTAGTGCAAATATATGTCCGCGATCTCCTTTCACTGGTTCTGAAAAATGCTACGACTGGAAAGAATGCCCCTGATTTAGCCACCCTCTACGATATGCTAGAAACAAAATTAAGAGCATTGGAAAGCTTAGGCCGCACAAAAGAAAAATTTGCCGACTTTCTAGAGCCATTGGTGGAGTCATGTTTGCCAGAAAATGTTCTGCGAGCGTGGGAAAGGAGTAGAATTTCAGAAAGTACTGATGATGCTACAAGTCAGAGATCCCTGGGAAAACTTATGTGCTTTTTACGCCATGAAGTCGAATCAGAAGAAATGATACGTTTAGCTCGTGAAGGATTCGGTAAAGATAGGGGAGGTGGTGCTATACGAAAAGATTGTCAGAAATCGGTCTATAAAGATGAACCCACTGCGGCTACGTTAATTTCAAGTACAACTGGTGCAAAACTTAATTGTATTTTCTGTGACCGCCCTCATTTAAGTCAAGACTGTCAAAAGTTATTTGATATGAGCTATGAGGACAGGAAAGCGCAAGTTATAAGGAAAAGATGCTGTCTCGTTTGCCTTAAGGTTGGACATTTAGCAAAAAGGTGTCATAGTAGTGTGAGATGCTTAATTTGCAAACGGAGACATTATCCATTACTTTGCCCAGATTTACGCAAGGGAAAGGAAAGTAATTTTTCGCCTAAGGACAGAACAGCCGATAATGAGCAGAGATCTACAGAAACATTGCTAACAAATCTTCCCTCTGAACATGAAATATATCTCAAAACTATTATGATCAGACTACGAAATAGAGACAAGGAAGTGTGTGCTCGAGCATTGTTGGATGATGGATCTCAGCGGTCCTATATAGAAAAGAATTTAGCTGCAGAACTATTCCTTTCTCCATCTGGAAGAGAGATATTTTCTCAAGGACTGTTTGGCGGAGGAATTTCCCCTGCTTCTGAGCATAAGAGATACATGGTAAACGTAGAAAGCTTAAATCGCAAATATTCAACTCCATTGTCTCTTCTCGAGCAACAAAAGATATGCTCAACCCTGCCTAGAATACATGACAGGAAATTGCTTTCTGAGCTTTCTTCCCGAGGAATAAAACTTACAGATGTTGGAAGAGATTCACCACCTATACGAGTTCTTCTGGGAGCTGATATACTTGGAAGCATTTTGACTGGCAGAATAGAGGTATTATCTTCAGGAGTATCTGCAGTTGAGACCTTGCTGGGTTGGACAATTTTAGGACTGGGAAAGAAAAAGGAAGTTGTTAACCTAGTCACATTAAGCTTACAAAATATGGACGTGCCTAAAATGTGGGACTTGGAAGTTTTGGGCATTACAGATCCCATAGAGAAGGAAAATGAAAGCCTTCTTGAAGAAGAAACTTTGACCCATTTTAAGGAAACAATTAGGCTCTGTGAAGATCAAAGATATGAAGTGGCTTTACCATGGCTAGCTGGACATCCTGCTCTATGTGATAAATACGACGCAGCAGAATCCAGACTTCGTACAGCAACTAAGCGGATAAACGAAAATTACCTTGAAGCCTACGATAATGTATTTAAACAGTGGGAGTCAGAAGGTATTATAGAAGCTGTCGCATTAGATCAGCCTGCCAAGGAAGTCCATTACCTACCTCACAGACCTGTCATTAAGCCCTCAAGCAATACCACGAAGGTTCGCCCAGTTTTCGACGCTTCGTTCAAGAAACCGGGATATGCCTCTTTGAATGAATGCTTAAGTGTGGGCCCAAGTCTTATACATAAAATACTGCCTTTACTATTAAGATTCCGTTCTGGTGCCATAGGTGTAATTGCAGATGTGAAACAGGCATTTCTACAGATACGTTTGAGAACTGAAGATAGAGATGTCTTAAGATTTTTATGGTGGGAGAACACTGAATGCTCGAAAATAAGAATTTATCGTCATTGTCGAGTAGTCTTCGGCGTTTCCTCCAGCCCTTTTCTGCTGAATGCCACTATAAGTTACCATCTAGAACAAGAAAAATTCCAAACAGGGAGCCTCAGGAAGACAATTGGTCATTTAAAAGAAGGATTTTACGTGGACAATTTAGTTACGAGTGTTAATGACGTTACAGAACTGGAACAACTGAAATCGCAATCCATAGAAATAATGAAAGAAGGCGCATTTGAATTGCGCTGTTGGGCTTCTAATGACTCTAAGGAAGATCAAGATAAACAAATGGTACTTGGCCTGAGTTGGGATGTAATCAGCGACGAACTCTCTTGCAAGTTACCGTCAAATATAGATTGCACCCAAGGAAAGCCAGTTACAAAAAGGGTACTGCTATCTGTGATCAACAGTGTATACGATCCGATTGGCTTTACGGCTCCAGCTTTATTGTTACCAAAATTGCTTATGCAAGAAGCTTGGAGAGGAAAAATAGGCTGGGATGAGGTGTTGCCTGTAGAACTTGAACATAAATATAGACTTTGGGAGAGAACCATGCATTTCATGTCTAAATGTGCAATATCTCGACGATTGTTTGCTGAAAATTACGATGATTTCACGGTGCACATCTTCACGGATGCTTCTGCCTACGCTTACGCTGCATGTGCCTTTCTACGATGTGAATTCAAAGGACAGGTGACTGTCAAACTCATGGCAGCTAAAGCTCGACTTGCTCCAATGAAAAAATCCACAATCCCAAGACTTGAATTGTTGGGAGCAACTCTAGGCGCTCGATTAGCAGAAACTGTGGATTCTATCCTACGAACTACTTCTAAAACCTATTTTTGGTGCGATTCAATGGTGGTTTTAAGCTGGATTAAGAAAAAGGAGCCATGGAACACATTCGTTGGAAATCGAGTGAAGGAAATCAGGGATTTGACCAATATAGATGACTGGAGACATGTACCTGGAGAAGTCAACCCTGCTGATCTAGCTACCCGATGCTGTGATTGGTCAGACCTCCTGCAAAGCAAATGGTGGGAGGGTCCCGGCTGGCTGTATAACGATGAAGAATCTTGGCCATGTTCTGAGGTATCGGAGACTCCGGATGAAGCATTTCTAGAGCGGCGTAAGACAGTTGTGACAAATGTAGCCACAGAAAACGAAGTTAGATTTGGAGATAGATTCCTGTACTTTTCTAGCTATAGGAAGATTCTCCGAATGACTGCTTATGTTCTCAGATTCTGCAACAATATTAAGAGAAACTCTCCTAAATTAGTTAATTCACTTTCATGTGAAGAGATTCAAAAGGCAGAGGAGACTCTAATAAAAATCATGCAATCAGAATGGCCCTCTGAAATACGTGAGAAGTATAAGGATACGATACAGTTTTACGAGGAAAAGGGCATCCTGAAAGTTCAAACGAGACTGATTCTCAGTCAAGACCCAGAGGACTTTACGCATCCTACAGTTTTACCAGACCATCCTCTTCTAGAAAGACTGGTTTTGCATACTCATAGATCCTTAATGCACGCTGGAGTGTTAACGACCTTAGCACAATTAAGAGAAAAATTCTGGATTCCCAAAGGTCGGAGAGTTGTAAGAGCAATTTTACGACAATGTATAAAATGCAAAAGGTTGACAGCTGGCAAAGTTAACCCAGATCCAGCTCCTTTACCTCCCGACAGAATACACAGAGTTGCAGCCTTTCAAATAACCGGCGCAGATCTGGCCGGTCCTCTTTCCTTACGTGGTGGTAGCAAAGCGTGGATAGTGCTATTCACATGCGCAGTATATCGAGCAGTTCATCTAGAACTAGTTTCATCTCTCTCCACTGAATCGTTTATGCAAGCTTTGAGGAGATTCTGGGCAAGAAGAGGAAGAGGTTCTACGCTATACACTGATAATGGTACAAACTTCGTAGGGGCGGCTAATGCTTTGAAATCTTTGGACTGGGATTTCATTCAAGCCGAATGTTCTTTAATGAAAATAAAATGGTTGTTTAGCCCTCCTTCCGCCCCATGGTACGGAGGATTTTGGGAAAGGATGGTTCGCAGCATCAAAGAACTCCTCCGAAAGTGTTTGGGCAAAGCATGCGTAACATATGAAGAGATGTTGACTTTACTCTCCGATTGTGAGGCTACAATAAATGGGCGACCATTGACATATTTGTCAGACGATCCGAAGGAGCTGAAACCTCTCACGCCTGCTCATTTCATCCAAGATATTAAAGAAAGAGAAACATTTGATTTGGATCTGATTGATTCTCAGCATATGTTGAAACGAGTGCGTTATCTTCACACTTTACGATCAAATTTACGCAAACGTTTCTACAAAGAATACCTTGGAGAGTTAGTAAGAAGTCCCAAAGTAGCTTCAAGAAGAAAGATAATTTCTCCGGGTGAAATCGTCATAGTTGAATCAAAGAACCCAAACCGAATGAATTGGCCTTTGGCGCAAGTGATCGAATTGTTTCCAGGCAAGGACGGCGTGGAGCGTGTGGCTAAATTACGACTAGCCAGTGGTGAGATCATACGACCGCTTCAACGAATTTATCCTTTGGAGCTCAGCGCTAGTGACCATCTCATCGAGGACCACCATGGAACTGATATAGCTGCTCAGAACCCAGGCCCTACTGCAACTGATGTTCTCAAGGAAGGAAAGAAATCTCGATGGGGCCGTCCATTAATTCCTGTTAAAAGACTGAATTTGTGAACTGTTAATAATTTTACTTTGTAATGTCATATATAAGGTTTTGAGTTTGTAAGGTAAGTGTGTAATAATTTGTTTATGTTTTGTATTGCTCTAAAGTGTTTGTCTGCAATACAAAAGGTGGGAGAATGTTGCCACTCATTTTATATTTCACACTTCCTGTTGTCTTTTCTAATTATGTAACTTGTTATTCAGCTAGCGGTACTGGCAACAGAGAGGTTTTTGTTTTTGTAGAATTTCATCCATGTTTCGTTTTTTGATATTACTCCTGTACATAAGGTAAATAAAATAGTTATAAGAAAAAGATCGTCTTCAGTCATAATAGCTTATATAAAAAAATTTCCTAATTACGAGCAGACAATGATGCTTAGATTAAACTGAATAGTGGAGATAATTTGCGGAATAGGATAAATCATGAATGCAAATGGACAGCATGGACGTTACATTTTTCTTTTTAAAAGGGTGGAAACTCAATTTCCCCCATCCAACAAATGTTTAACTTCGATTCTAAGCCACACCAGATTTTCAGTATCATTAACACTGGAAAAATAGTGCGGTATAGATTCGAGTAAATACGGTGATTCTTAAAAAATAAGTATTGCTTTGATGCAAAGCACATACCAACTTTTGTTGCATGCATTAATAGAAAAATTTAGAAAAAATATTAAAGAATTTGGCACAATAGAAAACAAATCTTTGTATTTTGAATGTGAAAATACACTTCTTATTTTTTTTTATTTCTGAGATAAATCAGTTAAAAATTTTTATTCGCCTTTGGGATGTGAATAAAATTGTGTGAACACGAAAGTTATCATAACTCTGGGTTCTTTTAACTGAAAGATAATATTAAGAATTATTTTAAGTGTAATATATTGAATAACATAAAGAATGAGTTAAGCTAAATATTGATTTGATTTTCGGATCGATTTTTTTTTTCAGTTGAATCGTACTGTGTCCCCTTAACCTACCAATTTTGGTTCTACAATATATTTAAGAATATGTTCTAAAAATAGTAAATATGATTCCAAATCGGTGGCAGTAATGTGTTTTGAATGCTTCAAATATATCGTATCTCTGGGGTGGCTGGATTTGGAAACAACTGTATATTTTTCCTTGTAACACTATGATTATATTTAATCGTAAGCCCATCAAAAGTTGGATTCTGAGTTAAAATTGTAGCTGTGTTGTAATGAATTAAACGATTATATGCTTATAACAATGATATGCTTATGTTTAGGGTTACGAGTACGACTTTTAAAGGGGTACGCAAAAACCTTAACAAAAGGGGGGGGGGGTTTAGAACAATAACTTCTACAGAGTATCTTTATTGTAAGATCATTCATTGGAAGAAAAATATCCTAAACACTTGCATGAAAATATCAACAGGAAATGAGGTAGACCCTGAGATACATTATTTATTAGCATCATACTCAGAAGCAACTGAGAACTGAATTATTTTTTAATTAACAACTATAAGTTTAAAGTATCCGACTACCCTAAAATTGAGAATTTTGCCGAAAATTGACAAACTTTTTATGATTTTATTTTAAAGGCTATCTTATTTTCTTTATAAAGATACCAAGTTTATTATTTTCCGTTCACTAGAACAAAAACTACAAGTGTTTTAGTCAAAGCAGATGTCATTACATTAAGCAAGATGTCATACTGTAAAACGCGTTTTACTCGAAATGTTTTTTTTTTTTTTTTTTTTTTTTTGAAAATGCTTAAACAGGAACAGTGATTGCTAAAAAAGTTTTGAAAATAATTCACTGAAATTTTTTGTGTATGTTCTGTAGAATAGTAGAAGTGTCTTAACCTTCAGATTTATCAATCACTGTTTTGTTACAATATTTACAGTACCTTATATTAAAATAACCTCTGTTTTTTAAGCAATTTCATATAAGAACAAAGACAAAGTGGTCTAGTTTTTGTAAAAATTAAAATATCTTATTCTGAAGGTCATTTCAAAAATGAATAACATAGCAACACATCAGAATTGAAAATTTGTTCATAAACATTTGGTACAAAATGGGCCACGTTTGTGTTATTTTTTTGTAAATTTTTACCCTTTTTTTCCCATTTTAGGAATAATAATTTCTTTTTCTCTTCTTAATTTCAGCAGATATTTCTTAAAATGTACAAAACAAATCTAAAAACATCCAAAAAATCCCCAAATTTCCATTTTTTTTTTTTTAAAGCTGTCGCAAGTAGTTGGATACCATAAAACTCACAACGACAGAAAGAGAAAAATGAAAATATTCGCATATTCATTTTTCGGGGGTTAAACTAGAACTTGTAGATCAAAGAAAGTTTTTAACAAGTGATGCATGGAAGCAAGTCTTTGAGGACCACTTTTATAGAGAGATGATAAATAATTTTCTAACATTGTGCCTGTGGCTTACAAGCACCAAGACCATTTGCGAAAGGAAAGACTTTATCATTGCTTTCAGCCCGGACCAATCATATCTCACTTGTCTTAAAATAATTTCTTCTGACCATGAGCTTCAGAGAACGACGTCAATGGAGATTCAAGGTCGTGGGGGTTCAGGAAGTTGACTTGTAAAAGAAAATTTCTTGCAGTACAAAAATAATTTATTTTTTATGCAACTTGTTGCAAAAAAGATTATGCTAATTATTCTTCAAAAAATCATTATTTTTCACAATAAATTATTGCCTTTTTTTAGTGGTAGTCAATCAAAAAATATTGAAAACTTTTCCTCGTTTTTGAAATGTGTTAACATTCTGGAATGAACCATCATATTTACGATAGTCGGGGAACTTTGCAACAATACTCATATGTCTTTTTACATTATTACGATTCAGATTTGTATTTGAAATCTAATCACTACTATTTTGTGGCAAGCAGACGAACTTAGGTTCTGGTCTGGCTACCTTAAAAATTAACACCCGAAGCAATGGAAACTTTTACGAGTTAAGCACAATCATGCCTAAAATTTGTATGTAATGTGAAAGTTAAAATAGGCGTCGGTTCAGGTATCTTTTTCGTAGCCTAATGCTGTTTATGCATACTGAGATTCGTTGTTAATCTACTTTAATGTAATGTCATCTCAAACATACGAATTCATTACGGACCATTAAGTTATTTTTTTAAACGTTTTTAATACAATTCTATTGACTAGTCTCTTCAACATAGCACTTATCTTTTGAATCAAGAGATACAAAGTTGAAAATTAATTCGAATTTTCGAACCTTCTCCCACACAAATACGCTTAATTTTTTCTTGGCCTTGCTTCTTGAATGAAGACGAATAAACTGGAGCAGAATTTAAGGTAATTTTTATAGGATAAGTTAAAGAGTATGCTTAAAAATACAATGGAAAAGGTATCAAAAATTATAGATGCAAAATATCAAAAATATTTTCTGTCCTTGCCATTTTTTTTCCAAAAATTTAAATGATCTTCTCCGTTAATATTGTTGAAGGCTCCCCTGCGATGATCTTTAAAGTAAATGCTGCATCTTAATAGTACCTTTGGGTAACGTTGTTGCAGCGAACCACTTCTATTTATGAGAAAGCTTGTGGCAGCAGCCAGTGTGCATTTTTTCATTCAGAATGTAAATACAAACTTGTGAATTGTTCTATGCGAAATATTCTGTACAGTGAAATATTCTTGTTCTGTGAAATATACCTTCAACAAAATCGAATTGCAATTTGATTTATTATTGTTTTTACTTATTGACACTAAACCAGAAATCTAAAAGGAGACTTTTAGGCTTAATATACTTTCATACAGTCCACTATTTTATTGTTTGTTCTTCTACAAGTTAATATAAGTTCTCTGAGGGTACTCAAGGAATCTCTTTCCTCTCTTCTACGGGGTTTTCTATTTCTGCAGAATATGAGTAGCATGCCCTGGGATGCTACAGGATCTTTTCTTATTTTTCATTCTCGACGAATGTGTACCTTACGTTAATAAAGACAACCAACTAATGTTTAAAAGATTTATATTGTGTGAAGAATACGTAGATGAGGTATTATCAAAACTGTGATGCGCATGCGCTTAAAGGTACACGAGCATATGTAAAGAGTATAAGCCATGGCAAAGGCTTTATGTTTGACAAATGATTCCGAAAGAATTCTTTTGCTGAAAAATCATGACTAAAAACAATAAACAAAACACTTGCATAAAATTACTGCCCAAATAAGTAAGGCACATTTTTAAAATAGTTTACATGAAATCCATCAGTGAAACAATAATCAGATTTCTAATAACAAAAATATAGTCTTACTGTATGTTTTGGCAAGTAATATAAAAAAAAAACTGTTGTCAGATTGGTAGTTGTATTTCTCTATAAATATATAGAGAAAAGTGACTCCTACACACTCTTTCATTCATTATGTTGCAACGGGCTCTATTCGAGTTTCTATTAATCCTCTTGGGGAAAATACTCGCTTAAATTGAAAACTGCTTTCCGTAGAGAGGGATTGATTTTATATGCAAATGCAAACTTCTATTTAAGTGACAATCGTTGAGTAGGCGAGGTAATGGTTGAGAGTTGACCCTAAGCGAAAAGCAGAGCGTGAGCGACCGGTGGTCGCACTTCTCTCGTAATATTGAATCGAAAGGAAGGATTCGTATAAAAGGGGGAAACATCCACTTCACGTCTGACGACTTAGTAAGGTGGAATTAGGAGCGTTCAAGAGAATAATTAAGATAAGTGATTCTATATATCTAATAGGATTAATAAGTTTTATTGCTCCTAGAGTTTATTTATCACAGCACATTCTCATAAACTCTCACAAGTGCTAAAGGCCGAATAACAGTGGTAAATTTTAGATCATGTCTGTTTCTTAATCGAGCCCTCTTACATCTGCTACCGACGGGTCGCGACAACGTGATCTCCAGAACAACGTGAACACAGACTTTAAATTTGGCAGGTAGGCTTCTTTTGTTGAGTGGAGATCCGCTAAGAAAGATTTTACAAAATTGACTCCCATAATGGTTGTGGAAGGGTTACAGGAAAAATTTCCGTTTTTGAAATATTAGACCTACAGGCTTACAATTTGGCAAGCATGTCTCTTTGGTTGATTAGAAATCAATAAGAGCGGAGTTTACGGAAAATGACTCCAAAAAGGAGGGAGGGTGAAAAGGATGTAAAGATAAACATACTTCCGCTTAGAAATTCAAGTTCTGTCCTTTTTAATTATGAAGTGATGACGATAAGAATGTTTTTGAATACAATAAAAAGCTTAATGCTAAGATTTAGATATCATTA